>DWPV01006852.1:0-11181 GCA_018251915.1 Urbanus proteus proteus
ATGCTTTGTTGTTATTTTTGTATCTTAAAATAAATATTTATGTTGTATCTTAAAATAAATATAATATACGCATAAGAAAGTCTTCAAGCAAGAGCAAAATATAAAAAAATTACAAAATTTTTAAATTGTGATGATATCTAAGTCTTTTTTCTTACAATTACTCACGTAAAAAATAAAATTAAATATAAACCTATCGATTATATGCGCAAACAGAACATGGCCATTTGCACAGGCCGCTGCCAATTGGGTTCCATCGGATGACCACGCGATGCTGTAGATGCTTCCCGTTGATGGACGATCCAGGCAATGAGACCACTGAAATGAGAAAGAAATAGGAATAAAGTTTATTTCTTTGTTTTGTTATACGACTTACTTGGTAGAGCGGTTATTATAACGGTCTGACGTCTAAACGGCCAGACAAATATCCAAACGATGAATTTAGTCAATAGTTGTGGGTCTGGGTAAACACCCAACTATACAATAATGTTATTTTAGAAAACGTCATTCTGCTCTCACGAATACACAAATGCGTATTTGTCTGTTTCCTATTCTGAGTCTGGTTGTATATTAGTATTTGTGTGTCCAAGGCATTCATGACACAGGAGAAGTCTAGTGTGAGGCTATGAGTGTAGAAAGTGTTATTATATTAAAAATCGTCTGGATTTACTTTTTTTTCAGCCAAGAATACTTACGCCATTCGCGTTACATAGCCGTAGTAAATTGTAGCTGCCAATGATGAACATATCTCCTGCAGGTGACCAACTGAGGCTGGTTATCGGCTGGTCATGTTTGACACTAACAGAAATTTGTTGGCCAAATGTATCCCATATCTACAAAAAAAAAGAACAGCGGCAATTAAGGATTCCACGAACTTCAATTTAAGTAATATATAGTCTTGCAGATATAAACATATATCTTATATATTCGGGGAACAATAAAATATTTCCCATCAATATTTTTTTATGGTAAAAATTACTATAAGTACCTTAGAAAATCCATCTTCAGCACCAGATACTATTAAGTTATTATTGGCGTTCCAAGCAACGCACAAAATGACGCCATCGTGTGCTTTCCACTGTAACAATATTGTCTATCTGTTAAAAAAAATCATATAGTGAAGCATGCATGTTGCATAGGAAATGAACAAAACTATAGCATATATGTACTGTTGGTCTTTGTTACAGGTGGAATAAGAAATAACTAATGTAGAATCTGGAAATATTTAACTTAAAAGATTATTACCTCAGCTAAATTTATACTTAACTAGCTTTTGCCCGCGGCTTCGCACGCTTTTCTAATATATAATGGATGTTATTATCCATATAAACCTTCCTCTTGAATCAATGTATCTATTAAAAAAACGCATCAAAATCCGTTGCTTAGTATCTATGCATACATAGGGACAGACAGCGAAAAGCAACTTTGTTTTATCCTAGGTATGTAGAGATTTACACCTATATACATACCTACTTGGATATTTTAAATCACACTGTGATTCGCATAACAAAAATATCAAACAAGTGTTTTCAAAATTGCTTAAATCTTTACCTTAGTAATTTTGGAGGATGAATTCAAATGTTTTATAACAAGGAAGTTTCCTTTAGTGTACAGAATAGCGTTGCTGTCTGGACTCCATATAGCGCTATAGCACGGCTCATCTGATTGTATCACAGTTGACCGCAGGAGACCATTGCGAGACCAAACTTTAACGAATCCATCTTCACCGGCTACAAAAATATGCATAATATATTGTTAAAATCCATCAGTGTTAATGTTAAGATTGAATCCAAGCCTAAGTCGTTAAAAGTATCATTTAGTAAATATTTATGCCATCCCTTAGATTCCTTAGAATGGCTAATATATGTCTAAAAAGAAACAGAGGGAGGAGGAGAAAGGTTTTTTATACATTCTTTCGATTCTAATAATGTTCAAGAGCTGCATTAGATATTTCAACAAATGAATTTAATAAGCATTTTTCATGAAATGAATAAATATGTAACCGTTGAAATTTATTACCTGTTAAAAGACCAGCTCCATCAGGGCTCCACTGAGCGGCAAGACAGGCGCCTTGATGAGCGTTGACACTCTTTTCTATTCGTCCGTTATGGTTTACTATATGAAATCTATAACATGTTTTATTACTATTATACTGTGCTGTAATAAATTATACTTAAGGATTTTGTACAATTCTAGTAAAGATTACTCAAAATTTACTGTTTTAAGAAAAATAATGTAAAAGGGCCTTTACATCTCATGAAATATGTAAAGTTTTTATGATTTTTACTTACTTGCCATCTGCGCATGCGACTAAGATGACGTCATGCTGGTGTTTATTTCCCCCTAAATAGATTTTCGGAAATAAGTGCATTCCGGTTGGATAAAAATCATCTGGAAATGTTGTTACTGACATACATTCACTGTTTACGAGGTTCCATTTCAATATTTTATGGTCATCTCTGTAAAAATACTGGTTAGTTATTGGCTACAAAAATAATTTAGCTACATTAAGTTGTCATAAAACAGTTACCCGCAAGAAAATACATCTTCAGTATTATTCCAATTGACGCACGTTACTACTCCTACATGTTTAGGTTCTTTAAAAGATGATATTTTTAATTTCATTTTGCTCAGAATTTAATCCACGCATTTAATCTATGTTTTGTTGGCGCTAGGCGGTTACCAAGGCGACATATTGATTTTTTAAATTTCGCGCTTAGGGTAGTACCAACCTTTAGAAACTAACTATGCAGTTCAGAAATAGTCGAATATATTTACATGGATCTGAACATTTTTTTTTGCATTTTTTTTATTTATTTCATTTTCTACTACATAAGAAATTCATAAACTTTGTTTTTTACACAGAGAATTATAAATTACTTTGATTTAGTTTTTAAATTTTTAAATATTCAATAATATCATTTTTATATATGGCAACTGTACAATGATGTCATTGTGAAAACGTCATTCTGCTGTCACTTTTATTTACCACATGGTTTTGATAGTTCGTTGATTTGCAGTGCAAATCGTTCGCAGTTTTAATTTCGTGTATTGAAGTAAACTTGTGCAACGTTATCGGCTATAACATCAAATAATAATGTCGGACGTACCAGACTTGAGTTCCGACGAGGAGCATTTCGAGGAAGACGATTGGCAGGAGATGGACACCAGTAATACATCGGTAACGTGTTTATTTTGTTCTAACATCCTCCCGAACATCGACGAAGCTCTATCCCACTGTGAAGCAGCCCACAGTTTCAACCTTAATGTTCTAAAGTTGAAATTCAGTATGGACTGTTATTCTTACATCAAATTGATCAATTACATTAAGACGCATAAACCGACTGCCGCCGATATTATGTCTGAGACTACAACGGTGTGGGACGACGAAAAGTATTTGAAACCGGTTGATAACGACGAGTGGTTGATGTTTGACTTCGAATCCTTGCAAGAGAAACCGACTTCCCCCAGGAGTTATCATGCTAATGTCGAAAATGGGCTGGTGACGTTGTCCCAAGCGCATTTTACTGAACTGCAACGAACTATACAATCTTTGACGGCACAGTTGAAAGACAGTCAGATCCATCTTCAATTGGCAAGGGAAGACATTTCTTCTATGCAGCAATCAATGAAGTCTCTAGTAGAAGGTAGTGCGACAAACAACGGTGTATCTCATTCTAAAATTGTTAATTGTGTTTCCGATGTGCCATTAGAGAGTGATGAAGGTTACTTCAGTACATACGCACACTTTGGCATTCATTATGATATGCTCTCTGACAAAGTACGCACAGAGAGTTATAGAGATGCTATCCTCAATAATCGGGATTCTTTTAAGGATAAAGTTGTGCTCGACCTTGGATGTGGTACCGGGATCCTATCAATGTTTTCAGCAACAGCAGGAGCTAAGAAAGTGTATGCATTGGATCAATCCGACATAATTTACCACGCAATGGATATAATAAGAGAGAACAAGTTAGAAAAAGTCATAGAAACTGTCAAAGGGAGACTCGAGAATACAAATTTAGAGCACAAAGCCGATATAATTGTGTCTGAATGGATGGGATACTTCTTACTGTTTGAAGGTATGTTAGACAGTGTTATTTACGCGAGGGACCACTGTCTTAACCCAGGAGGACTATTACTGCCAAATAAATGCAATATTAGCTTAGTAGCAAATGGTGACGTAAACACACATAAGAAGTTAATAGAATTTTGGTCCGATGTGTACGGTTACAAGATGAATTGTATGAAGTCTGAGGTGGTTAGAGAAGCTAGCGTTGACCTCGTGGGGTCTGAACATATTATATCACATCCGTGTGTTGTTAAGGACATTGATATATACAGCTGCACTACGGATGTGATGGACTTTACTTCAGAATTTAAGCTGAGTGTTACTAAGGATGGTTCTATTACTTCCCTTGTAGGCTATTTTGATACTTTCTTTGATTTACCTGAAAGAGTATCTTTCACTACGGGACCCCACAATACCCCAACACATTGGAAACAAACTGTTTTCTATTTTCGAGACTGTGTGGAGGTGAAAAAAGGTGACGTCATTGAAGGTACAATTATTTGTAATAGACTTAAAACTGATGTAAGAGGACTTTCTGTACAAATAAATGTATTTGGAAAATTATATAAATATTTGCTTAGTTAATTTGTACTATTTGTATAATGCTAAATGTTTATTGAGCCTTGCTTTGTAATTGAAAAACGTGTAAACGAAATATGACGTATTACCTTATTTCTGTAGGTGCTATTATATTTTTATAAATCTCTGAATTTATACAAGTTTTAAGATTACTTCTTCTGTAACTGGCGAGCTTTAACTGTTACTGTTCATAATTGTATTACATATGTAGCATTTGATTATGTATTAATTTAGATGCCTAATTGAAATGACAATTAATGTCCGATTGTGTCTGTATCCACTTTAGAACATACCTATTTTCAAAAATTAAAAAGAATGATAATTTGTTAAAATCAGAATAAGTTAGATACAATCCATGTAGGAATTATGTTCAATAAACTCTGTGAAAATAATTTGTAATGATAGATTATAAGCTGCTGCTTAAGTGTTATTTTTTAACTACCTAATGTTGGTAGGCAAACTTTGCTAGTTTTAAAGAAAACAATATAAAAATAAAGACACATTTTCTACGAAAATCTTTATTTCATTTTACACATAATTTACATTTACACATACTAAAGGTGTTTTGTATCTATTTACAAGTAGAAAAAGAAACGAGATAAAAAACACTATTTGAGACACGTAAATTACAAATACAGGAAAGAGGAAGAGAGAAATGCTTATTTATTTATTGAGGCTTATTAATTTAAAAAGTTTAAATTATAACTGATATTAGCTTTATGTTTTTTGTATTTTGTTCAAGTTACTAAGAGATCTTTTTCATTCGATAATAGATAAATAGCTGGATAAATCAAAGTAAATTTTTTAAAAGATGTTTTATAATTAGATACATTTTTATTAAATAAATTGTTGAATTTTCATTTTAGTGTTATTAGTTGGACAAAAATCATTTTAGTGTTGTTATATACATTTAATAATAGACTCGAATCGTATTGCACATCTTCGAACTATTGTACTGTATGAGTTGTAGGTACATATTTCATGTAAAATGCTACAAACACAGTCCTTTTAAAAGGCAAAGGTACAAAAAATAATAAGTATGCCGATAGCTTTATAAAATATGCTTTTCAGTGAATTCTTATTGTTGAAGTGATTGGGATATAATCAACAATTACTCTGATGGAGATCACTAGATAAGTACATAATTATAACAATGAAAGGAAATTATAGGTAGTAAGTACACTTAGCTTATATAATAACGAATGAGAAAAAGGCGATCCACATAAGAGGGAATGTTACATTCTATTTTTCAATTATTGCATACTATTTTCCTAATATAACTCGTTTCTACATATTTAAAACAAATATTATTTTTATTTATGTTATAAAAGAGGTATGTTTGCAAGCTATTTTTATACGGAAACAACAACAATTATAAATCCCTAAAACTATTTAGATAATTACACTAAGGCAAAACATGATTTCATTTGATAATAATTTTATTCAACATACAGTTTATAATGAAATTGTTGGAATAAATATATATTTTTTCGATAATTTCAAATAATCATGTTGTGAATGAGATTGCAATATTTTTCTTCTTGTGCAAAATTTGCCAAACTTTTGCCTTAGCGCAATATATTCATATTTATGATTATAAATGTGTTTTAACGCTATACTACATGTTTATAAAGCTATATCCCCAATTAGAATGGCATATTAAATCTAATATACCTACTAAATATGCTGACATATATATTTATTTTAAATAAGTACATAGGTACTATCAATAGTAGGTACGCTAAATGCACAATATACAGAATTATTAAATTTCTTATTTATAAATAGACGATAAATATATAAAAAGATCTATTGTAAATTTTCCTACGATAAGCGTCACCAGTTGGAATTAAATCTACCCTTACCATCCCTGAAATTTTAGATAGGGACCTTAGTACATTATTTTGATTATGGATT
The DNA here is from genome assembly GCA_018251915.1 of Urbanus proteus proteus. NCBI lineage: Eukaryota > Metazoa > Arthropoda > Insecta > Lepidoptera > Hesperiidae > Urbanus > Urbanus proteus. The sequence goes on from DWPV01006852.1 coordinate 6,566, forward strand.
TGTCTTGATATCATAGAGAATGGTCCCACACACCTACACGGATCTAGGCCTGCGAAATATTACCATTAGAAAAATGCTTCAATAAGTCATGATTTTGGCTTTCGAGAATACCTTGATCATAAACTGGGTAAAGAATATACTAGGATAATCCACTTTTTCTTTATGCCAATATTAGCCTATAAGAAGGACGGTACAATAAACAGTGTCCTTCTTAAAATATCAATATTATGTCCTTAATTTTTTCTAATCGCAGTTCTCAACCAATATGTACTACATATTTAACTATCTTGACATCGAAATGCATTATAAACCATAAAGGTGCTTATTACCAGTATGTTTTTGACAACATTTAATTTTTAAAATCAGTGAACATATCTGCACGTATTGCAAAATGTTGCCTGAGCTTTTGTGAAGGTAATAGTAAAAACCATGATAATCCTGTTTTTGTTAACTTTTGTTACCTACCTGTATTGGATAATTCCGTTAAAGGTCCTGGTATTATTAAAAAAGTAAGAGATTAAAACAGTGAATTATATGGTTTCTATTATTACATCTAGCACCTTTAGAAAGATCATAGTTTTAAATCTACTGATGACAATGATGTGTCTTTTAAGAAAAATATTATATTATACAGTATTTAAGTATTCTTTAAAGGTAAAGTAAGATAGTGAGTTCGTTTATCGTAAATCCTGTAGGTACATTACCATTTTTTAATTCTTTTATTGGTAGATACAAACCAAACAATAAATACAATAAAACGTATTTAGGTACACATAATTATATTAAATATGTAGGTAAGTTATTATAATCGCTACACATAGAAAAAACGTCAATTTATTATTCGATAATATTTAATGAAATTCTACATAATTATATTAAGTAATGTCTATCTATCTACGACTAAAATTGAGATGATTTTATATCATTTACAAATAATTTTCAGTAATAACACTTGGTCAGGAAATATCAGGAGTCCAATACGTTCAGAAACATTAAAATTAATAAGCGTATTTTTCATTATGGGTTAATATTAACACTAAGTAATAGCTACATTAATTGTATCTAAACACGACAATTAATTAACTATAATTAATTATAAGTTTAGCTCAGTGATAGTTTCAAAAGAAGTGCACGCATAAATTTTTCAATTATGCATTTTTGATATAAATATGAAATACTTTAATGATTTGCTCCATAACCAGCGAATTTATGTAATAGTTACATTTGACTCTTAGTTTCTATGTAAGAGATATTTGAAGTATTAGATATCAGTACATATTTTACATATATAGACAAACCTATTTCAAATGCTAATGTGATTAATGTTCTATATTACTTATATAATTATGTCCGTCAAACGTGTTCGGTACACATGTACCGAATTGTATCAGAGAATAACTTTCCTACTTATACGTAATATTTTTATGTTTATGTCTATATTATTTATGTTAACAGAAAGCGAATTTTTCTTATCTTACATCCATTGATCGTATATAAATTGCCAATATTGTCCCTGCTATTAAGGACTAAGGTTGGAACGATTGGGATCATAGGCACGTCCCTACCTGCCAATTGTTTTAAACAAAGACTGAGGCAAGTACCTGTATAATAAGGTACAACTAAATTTGAAATAAATCGAGGTATTATTGGATGTAGGTGTCGGTATTTAATAGGTATTTTATTATCTAAATGACTACAATATCGAGTATACAAACTTTAAGTAACTAAGCTTCAATAAGCGATAGGTACAAATAAGAGCTATACTTATACCGCAGGATACAATGACCAGCACGTTACTACCATAAGCGATATTGGACATTTCGAATATCGTGTATTGGGATGATTTTGCATATTCCCAAAACACGCTAAATTATCAATATAAGATAAGTATAATAAAACTACTGGCGTCCTTACCGCTCGGCGGTTATAGCCCGACGCTCGACTCACTACAATGTCTTCCACAAGTTAAATTATATGCAACCATGCTTTCTTGTTGTGCTTTTTGATTTTGTGCGTACATAACACAGTTCGCGGTTCAAGCAAACCTGCTACTCAAATCGGACAATGTTTTGGCGGCTGCAGTCATCTTACACGTCTTTTCGACTTATTGCTTTCGATTGCGATGTCGAAAATGCGTTCAGCAACTGCCTCACAGCCCTCAGAAAGTGCTATGTCAAACATATCATATTTTAGATTTTTATGATATAACCCGAATATCGGTTACTTCAATTTAGCTGCAATTAATGTCCAAACATGCGAATTTTATCGATACATCTAGCTTGCGAAAAGCAGCCAAATTGACGATCGCGGATGCTAAGTAGCACGACTGCTTGGACCCTTAAGCTATAGCGACCCAATAAATGTTTTGTATCGCTGTAAAAGAGTAAGGTGCGCAAGATATATATCAACAATACATATGCGTTGAAAACAATAATTTAACAATTTATATAATAATGAATACTAATAATTTTTTAGGTATGTACTTACATCATTCTTATTAAGGTTAAATTTTAGAAATAATATATTTATCGCTCTTCCCACGGAGGGGGTATGAATAAAAAACAATACATAATAAGGATATTTTTTCATTATTAGAAGGTAAGTGTAATTATGGTGTACTTATTATTGCAACATAACCTCCATTTGAAATTAGTTGACAATTTCACGGACAATGCCATCGCCTCTTTAGCTCAGTGGTAGAGCACTGGTCTCGTAAACCAGGGGTCGTGAGTTCAATCCTCACAGGAGGCATATATGAGGTATTGGTTGCATCCGTTTTTTAATTTAGTTTTTTTCCACACAAATTAAACAATACAATAGGTTAGTGTACGTGAAGTTATTCATTGTTCTTTTATAATGTTATTAATACCTAAAATAAGAAATTCCTATATAATTTTGTTAAACAAAATAACAGAAATGTACCTAATAAGGTATAGGTATACATATTATAAAATTGGTAGTGCACAGTTATATACAACAATCATCCTTGTATGAGTTAAAGGGTGTGACGAGCCATATGAAGCTTGAAGGTCTTAAAACTATTTGTGGTTCGACTCCGGCGGCACCACTGTCACACCTGTTTCTGACTTACAGCAGCAGTGTTGGGCGCTGTTGTGTTTTGGTTTGAAGAGTGTGGTAAGAGAGACATACTTATCCAAGGCGTCCCAGCTTGGTCCTCAGGCGTAGCAACGCATCTGTGGCCGATCACGTGTAGGACTTAGATTTTATCTCGATTTGATAACAGATGTCCGTGGGCGGCAGTGACCAGTTAAAATCAGGTGGACTGCATGCTCGTTTGCTGCTTCGGTTATGCATAAAAATATATGATATGAGGCTTACTAATTACTTTCTCCCCTCGATCCCATTTTAATTTATTATTGTTGAGTGTCTATGGAATGTAGTGATTAATTCACATCATCCGAAGTACATTCTCATAATATTATTAATAATATTATGTTTTACCTCTGCCAAATAAAAAAAAGTAGCTAAATTCTAATCTCGATATGAACCGAAAAGTATTTATATATCAAAAAATAAAAATGCGTTGGTATAAAGTAGTTGTAAGTACATACATCGCAATAATTTGGGCTGTTAAACATCATTTAGATATTTGTCGCCTAAGTACCTATATAGAACATAATGTTAGTTTTACGTGCAATAAGAGGAAAGTTAGGACACCATTAAAGGTACACATATCTACCACAGGCATATTAATAGGTGTACGATTTCGTAACAAAAAAAAGTTGCAAAAAAGCCATATGTGGGTACTTATCGAATCTGCACCACCAATTTTACTAACAAATCTTGTACAGTTATATTTTCTTTAATTTTGTTCATACGTTTAATTTAATTTACGTTTAATTTAGTTTAATTTAAGAAGCGTATCAGCAGCAACTTTACACGCGCAACCTAGCAACACCATATTTGCATAAAACTAGCAACACCGTCTTTTAAGATACGCCCTAAAGCCACAACGACACTGCGAAGCCGCAACAACTGCTCAGCACTTGTCCAATAGTGAATGCCACATGTTGCTACAACTAGTTCGAATGCTATGTACAAGGGTGGCTAAATATTATTCTTCTGTTGGAGGAGGGGCGCCGTTGCTCCCCTCCTCTTGCAACGCTCGGGCCTCTGCATCTGAAAAAAAATGGTACATTACTCTGTCGAATAGTTATTAGATATTACATAATAATCCGGGATGTTATGGAGCTCCGTAACCGTAACTATCGGATATCCGAAAAAAAAACTATTCAAAACAGTAACCGAATCCGACATAAAAGTTTCTAATAATTTCGGATAGAGGCGGAGGTGGGCGGAGGTCAAATGTATATCTGATACATATTGACAAAATTTCACCCGACCGAGTCGACATAGTAACTGTGTACGTTCCTTAATTGCAAATAATAAATAATTACTTCATTGTACATAATATCTTATCTTTCTATTATTATTCCTGAAAAATCCGTATCCGTAACCGAAACTATCGGATAATCCGAAATAATTTCATATCCGTAACCGAATCCGAAACCGTTTTTGTTTTCCTATATCCGTATCTATATCAAGATCCGATATTTCATATCCATAACATCCTTAATAAGTTATACCACGATGTC
>DWPV01006853.1:0-11181 GCA_018251915.1 Urbanus proteus proteus
CTAAGATACTATATTGTATGTATAAACCTAAGTCATCTACGAATTTTGTTGTTACAAATCTCATCACGTTGAGAAATAAGTATATAGATACTCTCCAAACATTGAGGTTCCTTCCGGGCTTTCGTAACTAGGTCAAAAAAAAATTACGCCCTTGAATTTGCATATTTTAAAGACATTTCAGATTTTTACATGTTACATCGTAATCCTTTTCCCCCGATTCATGACTCATAGTAATAAAAACTAGATTTTTTTATTTACTTATTACAGTTTAGGTTACATTTTCTTTATTCTTTATGAAATACCCATAAAACCTGCAAAGGTGGTAGAAATATATGTAATTCGACTCCGCCGGCACCATCGCCACACCTATTTCTGCCTTATAACAGCAGTGTTAAGCATTGATGTGTTCTGGTCCAAAGAGTGTGGTTAGGGAGACATACTTATACGAGTGGTTCCAGCTCAATCCTCAAGAGTAGCAACGCATCTGGTCAACTTCAGGTAGGACCTTGATTTTATCTGGGGTTAATTACAGATGTCCATGGGCTGCAGTGGCACTTACCATCAGGTGGACTGCATGCTCGTTTGCTACTTCGATCATATAAAAAAGGATAGAAAGTTCTTGGATACATAATTGAATTCTCTTGGATACATAATTTATTTTTCTAATGTGGTGTGCAAACTACGCGCCCCAGAATTGCTCCCTGGCAGCCGCGCCTTGGGCCAGTCCCTGACCTGCTACGAGACTGCGTATAATTAAGGATGTGTACTATATCTTACTACATGTTCAGTCGTGTCCTTTACCTCTACTCGCATGGATCTTAAACAAACAATGAAAATACCATATTACATAACGTTCAACCACGGTACTGCGTTAACACACGTAAACACTGACGCATTATTATCGTACGCACTCAAAGAGTTCAACGACGTAAAATTTTCGTGCGAAATCGTAAAATTGTTAAGTTCCTTTTAGTGAAACTTTAAGTTCTATTCATACACTGTAACGTGCTACTCAAATTCATTTGAACATTTGTTTTAAAAGATAACATAGTTCTTTCATGGCTACTGTACGTAACCGTTGAAGGAATTGAGGTTACCTACTGTTTTCGTACTACCTATATTGTAGAAGTCCTAATAATACTCGTATTTGTGGATTTTGAAAGTGCTAGAACCTTAAGTGGTTCGACCACTATGGCACCATAAATCCACATATTTCTCATTATAAGTATTAATGTTGTTTTTTTATAATATAATGCAGTCCATCGAGCATGCAGTCCACCGAGCATGCAGTCCACCTGATTATAACTGTCCACTGGCGTCCATAGATATCTGTAATCAAACCCACATAGGATCACAGTCCTATTTGAGGTCGACCACAGATGCGTTGCTACTCCTAAGGACTAAGTTAGTACGCCTCGAATAAGTATGTCTCCCTTACTAAGGGAGCAGCAGCGCTGAATACTGCTGTTATATGACAGAAATATGTAGATGTGGTGTTGTTACCGCTGGAGTCAATCCACTAAGACTCTACCACCTTTAAAATTCGTCAATTTTGCATTTTAACAACTCCCGCCTCACCTCACCATTCATAGCCCCACAGTAGGATTTTCTACTGTGTCGTGGGTGCCACGAACACACAAAGACGAATGCACAAACACCCAGACCCAGAATAGAAACCTTCTGTCTAGTCGAAGATCGAGCACCTAAGTATAGCTGAAGTCAAACACATAGTTCCGTACTATGTAGTACTATAATCGTTTACCTATATGATCTCGACTGCACCTCAAAGTTATTATTGATTTTATGTCATTATTATGACTCGTACGCATTCGTTATATTATATTCAGATACATTTATGACACTCATAAAATAGAGAATTACAAGGCGAAGTCGTTGTAACCATTATATAAGGCCTATATAGTATTTTAGCGTTAAAACATAGATAAAAATTCTTATATAATTAATACAAAGGTATTTTTATTTAATTTTAGCTGTAATTTTATTGTTAAGCAATATTACGTAATAATGCGTAGTATATTCTTATGTAATTTTTGTAACGAATACATTTGGATTTTTTTGTCCAGTCCGCCATGACGAGGATGCCAGATTTTATTGATAGACAGAATTATAACCTTATTGTATACATTTTTGCAAGACAGTATTACTACTATATTCTTATGTTGAATCTGAAAAAAAAACGATATTTTAAAGGACCCTTTATGATTAGACTCTGTAGTCATTATCAACACACCCATTTCTTTCGTATAAAAGTAATTCTTTCTCATTTGAAGGATGTGGTAGAAAAGGTATACTTATTTGATAAATTTCTACCTACTGCTCAGGAATAGCAACGCAACTGTAGCCATGATCACATAGGTTGATTAGCACGCTACATGGGCGTCAGTACCCACTTACCATCAGACGGACTGCATGCTCGTTTGTTACTTTAATTCCATAAAAAGTTGCGTGTATTATCACTAATGGTTACAAAAACAGTAACTTATCTCTATCATGTTAAACGTAAACACAAAAACTAATTCAATTATACTGCGCGCTCATCAAACACATATTGCAAGTAAATATCACTAATTTAATATAAATGAGGAAGCAAAACTCATTTTACGCTGTAAGCTCCATTAGGTTTTTGTTGAAGCCTATAAGCAAACTTTAACCTATAGTATTTCAACTCCACACTCCGGCTATAAGACTGGAGAACAAATCGCTCATAAATAAAATAATTTTGCAGTAAAATTATACATTTCAATCAATATTAACATTAAGTAATATTTTCAATAACAATAAAGGAAAACAATTAACATTAACTCTGTGTTCCTGAACATTTCTGTAACGTAGATGCTTAAGTTTTCATGATGCGTCTTTATAGAAAGTACAGATTTTACAGATGACATTTTATCTTGTAAAATATATTAATAATTAGGATCCAAAGTTAGTTTAAAGGCAGTCGAACTCTATGTATGTAGTTGGACTCCGGCGGCACCACAACCACACTTTACAACAGCAGTGTTAAACACTGCTGTGTTCTGGTCTGAAGGGTGTAGTAAAGGAGACATACTTATCCGAGTGGTTCCAGCTCAGGGGTATCAACGCATCTGTTGTCGACCTCAGGTGATCTTATCTGGGGTTGATTACAGATGTCCATGAGCGGCAGTGGTCACTTACCATCAGGTGGACTGCACGCTCGTTTGCTACTTCGATCATATAAAAAAATGTATACAAGTATGTCTCTAAGGAGAGACCCATACAAATTTTAACCCGTTCAAATTATTACCAAAAAGCGCATTCAGTTACAAAAAATTGCAAGTACTTTAAGAAATTAATTTCCAATAAGTACATTGTTACTCATAAGGATTGTAGTTGATGTTGATTGATGACTTACATCTAGAACTTTCGAAAGCTTCATGCTAAATTAAGTTATATTATATAATCGGCTCAAAGCTACAACTACTACAAGTGTTTCGACTTTGACGTCTTTGACCTACGCGGTACACGCCTCCATAACACATGTATAGGATTTGCATTACAACTAAATTATCTGCTCATAATAATATGTAGGGTTGGCTAACGTTATAAATGTTCATCCAATTTTATTTGCTCTTGGATCTATTACAAATAAATAAAAATGAAGTGTCTGTTTGTGATTTTAAAATAACATTTGTTTACTCAATGGATACGAAAGTATACATGATACCTGAAACGAAAATGCAATTTTAGATAAATAATTTGTGAGTTAATATGCTTCTTACACTATTTTATGCCTAAAATCAAAATGTTATGTAGAGTAAGTATAAATGTTTGCAAATTATAATGCTGCTGGTTGGCCAATAGATAAATAAAAATAAAGAAATAAATATACACATAACAGATTTTATTATCTACATAATTAAAAAACCGCCTATCGTGAGGATAAGTTACATATAATAATGTATGTACATTCAATATATTTTAAGTATTTTAAGTATAATTAAGTATTTTATTTTAATATATTTTAAGTATAATTAATGGTACAGAATCTATTTAAGTAATATAGTTTAATATCAATGTTATTAAAAAACAATTAAGAATATCTCCTAAATGTCTATCACTGGACTCAATCACATTTTTTGGTTATGTGCGAAAGAGCAAACGAGCGTGCAGTCCACATGAAACTGTCACGACGACTGAAACTGCGGGGCTCAGCTAGTGAAATAATATAACTACAAATTACTTTGTCCAATGACCAATTCTACTCATTACCATTAATTAAGCAATCGCAGAATCGAATCCCATACTCTAACATCGTAAACAGGCACTATACTAGGAGACCGCGATGTGCTGATAGCTTCGTGCCTCCATTCCCAACCACGGCACGAGTCGGCGCCAAATCCGTCTCTAATGGCAGTGATCAACGATCATGGAGCACTTTAATGACATCAAATAATATTTTATGTTATAAAGGTAGGAGATGAGATATTAGTTCTGTAAGTTATATTTTTGTTTATGTTATTGAAATACTAAACGAAAATGCAGTCCACTTTATTTTAAGTTGGTGTGATAACTTCTGTCGTCGATGAACATGTATTGTGTTATCAATTCAATGTTATCAATTAGTAAACCACTATTACCCCTGAGCCACTCTGAGGATGCCTCGAACACAGCAGCACTTAACACTACTGTTATAAAGATATTCCAACTATTCTATAGCCTTCAAGCGTATAAAACATTTCTTTTGATAGTGATTTTTTTAACAATATAAATATGATATGTGAATATGGTGAAAACCTTCGTAATTGTACTGCGAAAGGAACCTTAGTTTGCCTAATAAAAACTGAATCAAGTTCCGCTATGCATAAGTTATAAGTATAGCAACATAAAGTGGCAATAGTTGCAAGTTTCTACGTAAACATGCTAACTACTAACACAGCAAATTAATAATAAAAGCTTGTAAAAATGTTCCACTAAAAATTTTTACTTTTCATTATCTACTTTGAAAGAAATTTTCCTGTTTTAATAAAAGCTCCGACAAAGTACAATAGCTTTTATAGCCAGTAACTACAGAAAGCTTTTATTCGTATCCTAACGAGCTAACTTAACGATATTAGAGTCTGCAGTGGCCAGGGACTTGCTCTATTGCCAGCGATAAACGAGTGAAGCGAGAGAATATTTTTTTTTTAATAAGGTAAAGTAAATTGAATATACAGATGGTAAATGTTCACTACAGCATAACACTTCTGTAGAGCCTTTTTTCTTCATAAAAATGAAGTTGTAAATGATTATGCAGTCCTACTGCTGGCAAGTGGTCACTGTCGCAAATGGAAATATGTAACTAATGTCATGTATAACAGAGATTTTTTGGTTGTCAATTTTATATGGTAACGCCATTGCTAAGGATTTAGACGGTCACCTCAAGAGTCAGCCGTATATCCCGCGTATAATTAAAATATTTATAAGTCATTTATATTAATGGACATTTATCTTGGAAACATTAATTGAAAGTAAAGTTCAAGACTGTCGTTAAGGAATAATCGAGAATGTGGATGATAAGCTCTAGCAGTCATCGAATACCTAGACTGCTACTAGTGGTATTTTTAATCACGATTATGATCATTTTAAGTATTATATTTTTTCTCACGTATGACTAATAATAAAGAAAGAAAAACCGTTTGTACTCTAGGAATTTGTCCTGTGTCGTGAATGCCATGGATACATATAAAACTAAATATAATCACCCAACCCAAAAATTCATCATGCAGATATCTGTCAGGCCGGGACACGATCCCGGAACCAACTACGGATCATTTTGGCATGATGAGTTGCGGTACATGTGTTACCAAATCATAGCAGCGATGTATATCGGAGTAATATTATGCATTTTACATTATTCTGTTATTACTTATGATAGTATTCGGTTATTTGTATCAGAATATGTCTGATGTAAATCGATTAAAATAATTGTAGGCGAGAGAATAATCCATCGCGTATCGCTGGTGCTACGACAGGTGTGTACCAGTGTACCACGCTACGATCCCCCGGAGTGTACGTCTACGTTGCACCGGTTCATAGTTTCTTACAGCTTAATACAATCCAATATTCTTCACTTGAAATATTTAATTTACCGAGATAGTTTCGTATACAATAGGGATACTGACAGATATCTGAGATAATTTCTATCATAACGACTTTTAATAGTAATATGAAACTTGTCTTCTAGTTATTGGTTTTGTGAGGCAGAAGTACAAAAATGATTTCGTTCCGATTTAGTCCGAGATATGGAGGTCTTTGTATTTAACCAGTGGCAGCTCCGCAGCGTGTAGTCCATGTGATGACAAGTGCGAGATGATTATCTTGGACATCAGCAACTACCAAAAAAAATTCTACCTAAATCTGAACACAGATTCAATGTTGTCTTACCATTTCTAATATTTGAAAACAACAAAGCGAGCACTAAGCGAGCAAAAAGTATTGATACTACCACAGATAAACCATAGATAATTCTAAAAATGTATAAAAATATCAAATTACGTCTACTTTTTCATTTTAATACTATAATGAAAAAATAATTAGGTTTATAAAATTCTACTTCGCTACTATAATTACACTAGAGACTTAGCTGTATAAAAGTTTTCAAAGCACCCACTAACCTCTAATGGATAACTTTACATTTTCTTATAACGTAAAGAGTTTTTTCAGTGCTTATTTTATCGCGTTATGAAAGGAGTTAAAGACTAAAGTAGGAAGTGGAACGCTAATAATACGATGAAGAACCCTTGAAGGTCATCCTTATCATATTTTCCTATTTTTTTTTAAGAAAAATAGCAAGCGAGCTTGCAGTGTACCTGATGGTAAGTTGTAACCGCCCATGTACATCTGCAACGTACTCCGCATAGAACATAGGTTCCATCTCAAGAACCACAAATGCCGACACTAAGATAACGACTAAAATGCTTGCCTGATATAATTCTGACATCCACATCCTTTCACCGAAACGCAAGAACTGATTCACGTTAGAAATAAAAGTAGCGATGATGTCTCCCCGGTCGAACCATCTTTCCTTTCGAATGTATTAGAAATAGTAAACCCCGAACATAAACCACCCGTAAATATCATGGTCCCCAAATAGCACTGGAGATTTTTTTATATGGTCGAAGTAGTATGCAGTTCATCTGATGGTAAGTGGCCACAGCCGCCCATGGACATCTGTAATTACCCCAGATAAGATCAAGATCCGACCTGAGGTTGACAACAGATACATTGCTACCCCTGAGGACTGAGCTGGAACGCCTCGGATAAGTATGTCTGCCTTATCACACCCTTCAGATCAGAACACAGCAATGCTTACTGCTGTTATAAGGCAGAAACAGGCGTGGCGGTGGTGCCGCCGGAGTCGAAATACACAGAGTTCTACCACCTTTAGTATGTTTTTTGGTATAAGTAGTACAAATACAAACCTAGCTATACCTACTTATACTTACCATTTTTTTATTGCATGAGTACTAATTTAGAAAAAAACAATATAGCAGTTGGTAACTTAATTGAAATTTAAACCTACATTGGCGTATTCAGACATTTTTATTTTGAGTAGACCAGACATTTGCCGCCAGTAGATTATTGAAATTTATTCGCCCCTACCGACCTCTGGAAGTAAATATATAAATTTTGGGCCGCATAGACGACCGCGGAATCATAAAAGCACAATTTATTGTCGCCACTGTAGTTAGCGACAATATGTACTTGTCAAGTACTACGAAGGACAGTGATATGTGTGGTTACATACGGACATAAACACCAGAGGTGTGGTGAGCCCAGCATTCCCCTGGATGGAGTCCGACGGGGCAACGCGCTCAGAGGACATCGTTTCCGTCCTTGAGAGATCCCGGAATTCTTTTTGCAGCGCTGAGGACGGCCATTGGGGGGTTTAAGTGCGCAAGAATCCCATATAACACGACGTTCCATCCACGGTGACGAGTACCTTTCAAAGGTTTCTGAGGTGTGATACTGAGCACGATTCGGTCTTGTTCTTCTTTCTTCTATGTTAAAATAAATATTTCCATGCAATTGATGTGTAAATATGGAATACCTACCTTACCGCTTTTTATGCGACATTGGTACACAAAATACAAATAAATGAATACTAAGTACCTAAAATCGTAATCTGCTGTCTTTATAAACTGTTATTTTACATTCTATTGATTTCTCGTCCGTGCAATTATACTACTCATCTATTTTGTCCTCCTCTTCTCCTATTCTTACAGCTTTCATTTTCGTTTCGTTTAGGTATCGTGTATATTTTCATTAGCATTGAGTAAAAAGTTGTTATTTTGAAATCACGAACAGACACTTCAATTTTATTTATACGTATAGTTATAAGTAGATATAATGTGCGATGATGACTATTACGTTACCTTGAATTTCTGTTACGTATACCTTTAGTGATTAGAATTTGATAGTGTAGTAGTGGATCAAAATCCTGGAAACGGGCAGCAGTACCTTCCTGTGTATCATCAACATCTAGTGCAGTCACAGTCACAACACGTATAGCAAACGCGGTAACTGTAGCTCATATTTTAGGAGGCCTATATTCGACCATCCAACTTTTAAGGCCTTAAAAGTGGAATTGGGAATACTTAATTTAAAACTTTACTCTTTTATACTAAAAGATGTTGAGGTAAGGAATACGAGTAGATAAACTTTTTTCATAAAAAGACGCCGTGATTTATCACTCCATCACCATTTCCAAGGATATATTATTTTCTATCCGTAGAAAAGTACCTGAACTACTCGAAAAAACTAGACCCAACTATAAATCCACAAATAAAATGAAGTAAAAACAGCGAAACAGAAAAATCTCTCGGGAATAATAAATGCGTGCGTCCCGAACTTTAAATTTTCCATTTTCATTTCGTTCAGCGTTCAGGCTGCGGTGTAGAGTCGTAGACAGTCCGCGCGGGAAACCGAATTAGTTCGGACATGTTTACCGCTGGCGCGTAGCGAGGCAAGGGAAACAAGTTCTCGATCTCTGGAATAAATAAGCACAGATTAATAAAAATATAAGAAAATTAAAAATATTATGGATTAACATAGTTAATTGAATTTAATAAACAATTGAAAATAAACGAGTTAACGATACTGAAAAATAGCCATACAGTTGAAATTTATTAAAATAATACAATTAATAAATAATAAACTGAAGTAACTTTAGTGCACCGTTTATTAAATATAGTACTATTATTAAATTTAATATATCCATTAGTTATATGTATTTAGTAGTATTTTAACCGTCAGTGTAATTTATACAGTTCAGTATCTTTAAACAAAGAAGCAGTGAAACTCTATAGTACTAAAATTATGTAAATTTTAATATAATAGTTCAATCTACCTATATAAATATGGAGCCAGACATTTTCCTCCGGGATAATGAGACATACGACGAATTTTATCACCGTTGCAACAATTTGTCGACATTCGACTGCAGTGAGCAAGAAATGCTATGGTGGTTGATGGGGTCCCGTAGACTCCCTCTGAACGAAATTATTCCGATTAGCGTTATTCTTGTGGTTATTTTCCTAACGGGTGTTTTCGGCAATGTGTGCGTTTGTGTGGTTATAGTGCGACATCCAGGACTGCACACAGCTACGAACTACTATTTATTCAGTTTGGCTGTTAGCGATTTGCTGCTCCTTTTATTTGGTAAGTTACCTATGAGTTATTATAAAATTAAGTACTGGTAAGATTTATGTCTTGGCCATTATTTTCCAAAACCTTTAGTAGGTAACTACATACTTAATTGTAGCATTTTTATGGTATCCATAAACAATTTTCCGATTATCTAAGCATGCTTAGGCTTACATTACCTGATGGTAAGTGGCCTGTCACTTATGTACATGGACATCTTTAATTAATTGTAAATACGTTTTTTCCTACGTAAGGTAGGCCACTTGCTAAAATTACATGAGGTCTATTCTGGCTCGGCCACTCTATAAAATTGGATACATGAGGTCTATTTTGGCTTCCATCTTTCAAATCAAGTGCAAATCGGTACCTACTTAACACCGCTGTTATAAGGTTGGTATCTCAGATAAATATTTTTTATCTATTTTATTCATCTGAGGTTTTTACTTACTTTCACTACATAGTATAAAACGAAGTCGCTTTTCTCTCTTTGTCTCTATGTATGCTTAGATTTTTGAGACTCGCAAAGGATTTTGATGCGATTTTTTAATAGCTAGTGCCATTCAGATGAAGGTTTATATGCGCAATTTAACGCGTGCAAAGCCTCAGGCAAAAGCTAGTTTTTAAATACGCAGTAGTCAAATTACAAAGAGTTCTAGCTCTCTATTACCGAAAATCAGATAATGTGTTGCCGTTTTCGACTTTACAATAGAAATTGTAGAGGAAATAGTTTCATACAAGTTTAATTACATTTCGCTCCCAATACCATAATGGCCCCCAGATTCTTATATTCTACCCAACAACTTGTGTAGGTACCTACCATATTGTATATACAATTATACATTTTGTATACGAAAATCTTTCGTATATTACGCTTTAGGGCCCGCCATTTCACAGGGTGGTAATATGAAAGTATGAAACAAATTTATGAACTTGAAAATAAGATTAGAAAGTATCAGTATTATAGTACTCGTACAACGATGACATACCTATTTATAAAATAATTCTTACGACAAAAGTAGCTTTAACTACACTAGTTTTCTTAAATTAATGTTACGCCTAAGTTACGCCTTAGACCTTCAGCCATCTTCAAGTGAATGTCCCGTCAAAATCAGTCCAGCCATTTGAAAATCACCTAACAAACACACAGAAAGACAGACGGAAAAACATTTACTAATTGCATTTTACTATAGGTAACGTGTACACTTTCATTTGTATTAGGTAAGTTAAAAGTTCTTATTTTAACATTACAAACAGACTCATCAATTTTATTTATTTGTGTAGATGTACTCTCTGTCTACTAGTGATGTGCCGAATGTGGTTGTTTTCTACCAAATCGAATAACGTACATTTCGTCATTAATTCCTTACCGAACGAATTTGGATATTGGATACAAAAAATACGTCTTACAATAGATAAATGTAAGGCTTATTATTCGACACATCAACAATGGAAAATTGTGACAAATATCATCATCATCCACCCATTATTGTCCCACTGCTGGGCACGGGTCTC
>DWPV01006854.1:0-11178 GCA_018251915.1 Urbanus proteus proteus
ACTTATGATTGGTAACGTAAATCTTGCGCTGTGGCCATGCGATCGTTAAAACCTTTAATCCCTAAAACATTTGTTATGTCATACCTATTTGAATATTACGACGGAAAGATTATTGGAAAGTGAAAATATTTTCGTTGCGAATTTTCTGCATCGCAATTTTTGAGATTAAACCACTGCTACTATTACCACTACTAATATTACTATCAGTATACAGTAGATTACACACTTGTCAGTCTGTGAGTAATATTGTACGAGCAGTTTTACAAAATATAATACTAATTTTATGATACCTACTATTTATATAATCATGCATACAAAACAAAGTCGCTTTCCGTTGTCTGTCCGTTTGTGTGCTTAAATCTTTAAAACGTGTTTTTTTTTAAATTGATACAGTAATTCAAGAGGAAGGTTTTGTAAGTATTAATAACATCCATTATATAGTAGAGCAACGTGCGAAGCCGCTGGCAAAAGTTAGTTATTACTAACAAAATTCATATGGTACATAAAAAGTCCAATTTAAATTTTACATTTAAAACTATGAACTTATAAAACACCATGTAATGGGATAAATCAAAAGTTTTATAACGTATGCGACAATGGTTCGTCGCTCCAACAATAACAACGCATGAAATCCGATACGAGCGATACAAGTCGAGCGTCTGTGCTGCGTTCTCGTGTTCGACCAATTTCATGGTGGTTTGGCGGGAGTGTAAATGAACCGTGGTGCCTTCTGCGCGCTGCTTCTAAGGGTCCGGGCACATTGTCAAAAAACAATGAATTATTTAATTAAAATTAATAAGGAACTTAGGATGAGGTAGATATTCGAAATTTCCCATGGTTAAGGGTCAATGTCGCTTTGACCATGCGACCGACCGATATTATAAAAAATATTAGTACCTAATATTCTCATGTTATGTATTGAATATGTATGGAAATCTAACCACTATGACTCTATAGTATAGGTCAGTCTATAATTGTTCTACAGGTTTTTTTTTTCTGCAATCATCTTGTTTCTACCCTTCTTAATGGGAAAACATTGTATGATCGACATATTGTTCGACCACGTAATTTCCGGATTCTGTCAAAAACAAGATATCCGCTTGAACTATGTAAGAACTAGTGAGCAACTACATAATAATGGATATAGACCCTTATACCCCGTCGTGTTGACGAATTACCTCGTTATTAGCCCCGCACCAGACCTCCGGTTACATTGTAAATAATAAACATTAATATTAACATAATTTTACATAACGCCCGCAGTCCGCGTAGTTCGTGCTAAAATCAATTTAGATTTTGTTGCTACTACAAATCAATTTTAATTCACCGTCGCTACTTGACGGAACAGACGGCGCTTCCTTGTTTGTGTTTATGTCGGTTCCACTTCGCTTTTTTAAGTTGCAAACGAGTAAGTCAAGTAGAAGGACTACTTACTACCACATAATAGCAATAGAAACCAACTACAAAGACCAGAACAGAACTACCTGTAGCTTCCTTATGTAGATAGTTTGATGATATTTGAGTGTGAAGTTTGAATGTCACAAACAAGACCGCTAAATTATTATGCACCCATATATGGTTATATACCCCTTAAACCAGCAGGTAAGTACATCGGTCAAAAATGTTTCAAAACCGTCTGATAGTAAATTTGACATGATATTTATCCAAAGGAACAACATTCAATATATTTTCATATATCAGCCAACCTTAGGGCCATGGAAATAATTTCGCCAATTCTTCGTAAATGTAATCCGAAGCATACATTACGTAATACTCGAAACTTGACCATTAAACCACTGTATATTTTACCATTTTTTCGCTTTTTCTCTGCACAATCGTGAGAATTATTACCGATAATGTTGCGTTAAATCTAAACTAATAACTAACCTGCACAAACTATTATTTGTATGATTTATGCTGACTTCGCCTGAGACTATTGATATCCAACTGCTACATACCTGCAACAAGACAAATAATAGATGTTTAATACACTAATCATAGAAGCAAAGTGAGAATAATGCTTACAATATAATTTATACGTGTATTAGATTCGAACTAAATTCGAACCATGACCTCATTTAAATTTATTACAGGAAAAACTCATGTATAGTAGTGTACTACTGAATTTAATTATATTTGACCACTGTGTATTATGCTTATATAATTAAGATAACTTCCTATAAAATTACCGAATAAAAAATAAGTCAAAATATAGCAGTGCTATGTAATTTAATATCTTGATTAGATATGTCATAACCGTTCACACATTTTTGTTTGAGACCCACACATAAATTACTTTTTACCACACGAAATGTTTTTCTATTTAGTACTTAGATTATGAACGTTTTTGTCTAGATAAATCCGCTAGTCGTTAGGTCAAAGAGCTATAATATAAACCTTCCATTTACCACCACCACGAGGTCACGAAGACGAATTAGCCACGCACCGAGTGACCGGCAAACGGTCCATAATGAATTACCGGCACCGAGAGATTAATCCCTGAATAACGCTCGAGGCAGTGGTTGTAAACCTTCCGCGACCGGTACCGGGTTATTTACTAGACCCCACGGGGTCACGGAAGCCAGACGCGAATTAGGAACGCCCAAATCGCCGCAACAAATAATTCAGCCGTCGACAATACCAAGTCAATTACTAAGCGATAAATTCAGTCTTACTACTGTATTATTATGTGGTAATAAAATGTACCCTTGCGTGGTTTTATGGCATTAAATTGAACTTTGCTTTTATGCTATTTTTTGAATTAATAGTGTCAATAAAATGTGTAATAACACGTTTCTACATATATAGCTCTATATAGCTTATACTACACCTACAAAAGATCGTTAATGCTTTGGTTTAATGGCACAAAGAAAAATCTAAATGTCTATCTGGAAACATTAAAAATCATTAAATTAGAAATTATGCCATTCATTTTCCTTTTTTTTAGTAAACGCGAGATAATCTCTAGTGGTTTGTCTTCCATGACAGGGTATGCATTTTTATCTTTCTATCTTAATTCCCTATTTGTACATTCCCCAATAGAGAATCATTTGCGACGTTTTGGTAAACAGCTCATTAAAATAAACAATGATATTAGTAGAATGATTTCATTCATTCATTACTACCATTCGTTCATCAACATTGAGAATCTCAGTCGCAAGGGCCGATAGAAAGCCGGTGAGAGTTATATGAAGGCTAAATGGTAAATTTAATTAGAGGAAATTTATTTATAGCGCCACTAATTCAACGTTACCTGCGTCGAATATATTCGCGACCCTTATTTATGCGCATACAAATACGTTTCGGGTTAAATAAAGATTGCGATGGCGCATGGATTAATGCAATCAACGTAGGAGAGAGTTAATTTATTGAACTACTTGTTTCATATGGAAACGAAAGTTTTATTGGTATTATAGCTGTAGGGAAATATTAGTAACGTCTCAAATGAGATAAAGGTGCGAACTTTTCTTTATTTCCAAAGCAAAACAATCTTTATTTCCAAAGTTACGAAGTCATTTTTACTACGGATTTGTTGTTCGTATAATTTAAGGGTCGAAATTATTGTTATGTCTAACTTTGTTGCGACAAGCTGTTTGAAAATAAACATAAAAAGCTCGTAGACTTTAATAATGAGGTAAAAAGAAAAAAAATATTCATTGGGCATAAATGACAGTAAGATGATACAAAATAGAAAAAGTTTAAAAGAACAGTAGAAGTGAGGAATAAGTGTGGATTCATCATTTTTCTAGAAAACATTCTAAATTTAAATCGAATAGTGATTTCCCACAATAACACCATCAACAGCAACAACTACAATCAATATCCCGCTTTCCGATACAATCCCGTATGAAAACCAACAAGTCACACCACTTCTAAGTAGCACACTAATGTTACACGGAACGCAACAGATAGCAGTTAGAATCGCAACAGCACAGTACAAACTCATTGGGTGTATTACAAGGAAACTCACTTAGCCACGTAGTTCTTAAGCGGATTTTGATGTTTCAGAGACTTTTAAACTACGGATAGTAAAACGGGAGTTTAATTATTCACAAAATGTGGGTCAGCTTGACGTTGATATTGTTAATGTGTTGTTCTGCATCTGTTACGTTAGCTTACATTTGTATAAGAATCCGTCAATCAGCTAGTCTTTAGAAGTTCCCTGCTGAAGTGTTATCTCTCCCTATTGTACAAATTTCTTCATTAACTTGATATTTTTTTTTCAATGCCTTTATCAAAACACTACTTATTCCCACGATCAAAATTTAACTGAGCGGAACTGAGATAACAAAGTAAAGATTTGCACAACTTACTTACATATAATATTCGACGGCGTGACAAATCGTCGTAAGGCATTACTAACACACTTGTCGCTGTCATTACTATCGACACGAGTCAACTGGCTGAAACGGCGGACTACATGCACAATGTACTTCGCACGCTCCGACAAATTGTTGGAGCGGGCGACACAAATCATACGGACGGTTTATCTGGCTGGATTAAGAGGCTGCTCGTAGAAGCGAGTTGTCTTAATAGACCAAGACATGAAGCCGTTCACGAAATATCGTTAGGTAATAACGGAGTGTGCCGACCGGCGCGGGTCACGACTAACACCCTAAACAGATGGGAGAAATAAGCTAAAAGTACAATTATGGCTAAGGCTCGGACGTATTTGTGAGAGGACAGGGCAATTTCAGGAAATCAAATGAATAATAGTTATCTAGTTGAATTTAAACATCATTTAGTTTAACGGTATACGAAAAGAACAAATGCTGTTGAAATCGAAATGCTTGAAAGTTATGTTGAAAATCTATCGCTGAGTGTAGTCTGACTATCCGAACTTGGCTAGCGTGATGGACAATACCTGTACCCTTTCCATTCCGAGAGGACTCGTGAATCAGTGACAGCAATTGATGATCATGATGACCAAGAAACAACAAACCAATGTGCAAACATTGTGGCGAATTATCAAAGGCCAAATATTAATAAACCTAGTCCTTACGCCTTGAAAATTTAAATAGAAACTCGAGAATTTGTCATGTCCACCATATGTCATAATCTTTCAATGTGAAGTGCTCATTACGCAAATATTCGCGGGAAGTGCCGCCCACGTGTCCAATCATCACGCCCCAACTGAGATAGTGATGGTTACGTTTCTCGGAATGGATTAGTGGTTCAATGGGTGCATTATGGCGTATTTAGCTGTCAATGTTTATCCATCCATTAATCTTTACATGTAATACGTGAGACGTTTCCAATAAGATTCCGTCGAAGCAACTGAAGATACTGCTCTCTATCTCCTGGATTTCAATTTCTTTGTCGCTTACAGCATCCAGGAAATGACGACAAGTATACGTCATCATTATTATTAAAAAAAATAGAGTATGTAATAGAATCAACGTGATTTTCGAATAACTCGTGTATCTGCATTGGGGCAATGTGAAATTACGAAGTTATACATTATGCTATATCCATACATCACATTATATAAGATACAGTAAGACATATAGTAATCAAGCGTAAATACCCAGCCTCATTTTATCAAAGGGTGTGCCCATAGCATTAGCGAGTATCTTCGCACGTTCTCACAGCGGAATGGCCTAATGAATTAATGTTGCTACATTAATGTCGAATAGCCAGCCCGGGAATGCGGAATAGCTCCCCGCAATTGACATTATCCACTTAGGAGCTTCTGTTGATCCATTTGGATGTAGTGCAAGCGATAACATATTGCGTTTTGTTTAGATACTTTTGATACTTTTGATTTTCAGAAGCGGTATGAAACAATAAATCGTTTCTTTTATTTTGAACTATAATGTGGGTATGAATTTTACATGCCTGAAACTTCTTTATAATGTTAATTTCGCTAGCTTCGTCATTTCTTCTTGAATACCTATTATTTTCTGTCCAAAAGGCTTTATGAGCACTCATACGCCCTGTATATTGTATTTTTTACTGTAGTGTCTGCATTAATCTAAAATTGAGCCATGGGACTTGCATAAAATCTTCTACAATAAATTTTGGAAATAAATTACACACAAATCATCATATTAAAAAAATAGTAGTTTCTTCCTTTCCTTAACTTGGGTTACGTTTGGCGTCGCCGTAACTTCTAACTTGTACCATACGACTCTTCGCGTTGGCCGCGGCATAAGCATGTCGTAATACACAGTACCATTCAGTAGATCACACATAATAAACACACAAACATACAAACTGACACTAACACGCGCCCGATGAAAGGCGAGTGTGCGCGAATCGTGCGAAACTAATGAATATTACTTTGGTATTAATCACATAGATATTAACCAGAGGATGTTTGTATACCAGACGTGATGAGATGTATGTATGTATGTATGTATGTATGTTTAATGTTCGTTTATGGAGTGAAATATTGAGATAATCTCCAATTAATATGGTAGATTTAGTATTTTTCGATGCGCGGCAATTTATTAATTGATTAACAGGTGCGTTGAACATGCGTTATTCTTAACAATACTGATAAATAATGCGTTTATGTTTGATTAATTATTTATTGACAAATAAGTTGACATTATTCCTAGCCCGTTTTGCTTACTCAGATCTTTGTGATAACCAGAATCAGACAGTTTTGTATTTACGTAGAAAGCCATAGGCAAAATATCTCTATATAGACGCCGTGTATCCTAAATTAACGCTGATACTCGCATCTTATATATAAGAAGACTTTAGTCACATTTCATAGCAAAGGTAAAATAAAATCTGTAACATATATTCCACATGAGTGTACCCGGTACATCTCGCAGCAGTGGTGACAGCGAACCATAGTGGGACTCGCATGACAAATGAGCTCGATCTTAGCTGTTGTCCAATGATAACTCTAATGACCGAGGTCGTTGCCCCGCGTTGCTTGACTATGTGTATGATCATAACGACTATTACTTGCTTCCAGATGTTTTTTTTTAAATTAAACTAGGACATCCTCAATGTGGGACATAATTGGACTGTTCGTAGAAATATATTTGTTAAATAGTAAAAAGTTTGCAGCATCATAATGTTATAATATGTACTTATATCAATAGTGGAGGTCCTGCAGCGATCATGCTGTGAAAAGTTCTGTCACCAGTTATACACCTGTTAGACAAGCCAGTAAAGTAAGAGTCAAACTCGCGCAATGAGGATTCCGTACCACTACAAATATGTGTATTTGTGTTTCAACAAAAAATTATCAGAACTAATATTTTTCACTCTATTTCGTTTATATCTTTATAAATTTGCCTTATTACGTAGTTCTCAACTAACTATATTTTGTAATATATTTATTGTTAAGCTTTTTGCTTTTATGAATTACTAGCAGAAGCGTTTTTTCGACATTAGTGCTTAATTTCTAATACTAGATACATGTTATGAAGATATATCAACGTTTATTAAAAATACATATACGAATCAATCGGTCAACTGGGTCATTTCTCCTTACACAGCACAATGTAGAGTAAGACGGATAATGGTCTAAGGCCGTTATTTACGGACCCTGATACGTAGAGTTTAGTTGTGCTTTCTAAGCTCTGAATTATGATGTCCTTTCGACTTAATATTGAGGTATACTTTTAAGCTTACAACTTGTTTAACATGAGAACACATATATTAAATAGTAAATACACAAATAATGGATAGTTTCTCTATCTCAATAAACTATATGCGGTATTAAGCTGATTTACTTTTTGGTCTCATTCCAAGTACACCATAAAGCTGAAAGTTCTTATAATTGATAAGCTGTCCCGTGACGACTGGCGACCCCCCTGGCGGAGCGGTTACCATACCGGTCTGACATGCCTGGTCCCGAGTTCGATTCCCGGCTAGACAGATATCTGAATACTGAGTTTAGATTTCTGTTCTGGGTTTGGGTGTTTGTGTATTCGTCTTTGTGTGTCCATGGCACCCACGATACAGGAGATAATCCCACTGTGAGGCTATGTGTGTAAAAAGCGTCTTAAGAGTCTAAAAATACTAGTGCAAGTTATCGATAAAAGAAAAACATATAGGAAGAGGTCAATTTATGAGATGTTTAGGGGATTAAGCATTAAGCTTACGTAACTCCAAAACATAATTCACATTGTATGAAAGCACACACTTTGCGTTCGACGTTAATCTTCTTCGTTTCTGTCGCACGAAACAATCGGATTGCTTTATCGCTCTCGCAAGATTCCGTTTCGAAAACGTCTGTCGAAACGGAACGCAATGGGAGCAAGTGTCACTCTGGGTTTGCTTGAGGGATAATCCGACTCACTTTCTATCTACGAAAGCGATTGCGCAATCTCCACGTTTGGATTGCGATTGTTGTCCTGAAATTTTTAGAACGGCTATATGAGTGATGAGTAAGACTTGTTTCTTATATTGCGTTTGTTAAGTATATTGCAAAAACCAAGCGTTTTGTATTTCTGATACGCGATACGATACTTTGCTCAAAATACTTGTACGTATATTATCTATTAACGTGTACTGTTACCAAGCTTAAAACTATATAATTACCGCTAATAGGAATTGTAGTTCATTACTATCATCGATAAATTGCTTTCTATTTCTTAACGGATGTTTTATGAATGAAATGCATAACACGTCCTAGCGACATTTACGATTTGGTTGCCAAAATCACTGCGTTAAGCGTACCTACATTTAGGTTATTTTTTCATGAGCTCCTTCAAGCAAATTAAAGGATTTGTTTAAAATGTCTATGCCCATGAAAGAAAGAGACTTTCTTTCTCTTTTCCGAGCCTATGCCCAATGGAACGTGGTAGGTATACAGATATCTTTGTAAGCGGGATAACGTGCGTCACTTTCCCCCATTACGCAATGCTTTGTTTACTCCCCGGGAACTATTTATCGCCGGCCCAGTTTCTATTGATACATTGCGCTGAAATTTTCAGCATGCTTCCTAGACTAGAATGAGGAATTCTTGTTGGAATGGCTCAATTGTTTACGCATATAACCAAACTGAGTGGCTTAGATAATAACCCTTATTAAAAGTATAAGTAGTTTCCAAAATAGTTATATTAAATAATCCCTTATGAAACCCGGATACAAATTGTACACTTGATCATTGCACTGATGAATACACCTGTGGGTGTATGCATTATTTAATATTGACCCTCAGAATTCAGCCTATTTTTATAACAAATTCTATGACGTTTAACGTTTTATGTATAAAAATAGAAATATCGAGTAGTAATCTACCGGATTACATGCGGATGAAATGAAACGTACTAAAAATCAAATCACAGACGCCACTTGCATGCGAACGCAGAATGTTATATCAATGACGTCCGGCGCGAGATTTATCACGCAAACTTAGGCTTTGTTCACACGTGACTATATTGAAACTTTGTAGTTTTTTTTTTATTGAATTAATATTTTCATAAAATTAATAAGATACACTACCGCACTATATCCCTCATTGTTAATCTACGTATATACAGTTTAATATGACTTAGTTAGATTGAGTTTTAGGCACTATTTGTGAATATATAGATGAGACACAACGTTTATATATATGTATGTATGCAGCGTATTGAGAAATCTTCGATAGCGTGATTCAGAATACTCGTGGCGCCATCTATTGACGAGTAGCGGGAAGTCGCCACAATATAAAAATGCGTTTGTTCAATTTTGTGTTCACTAAAATATGCGAGAGTAAACCCTGAATAAACCCTTACTACTGTGCTCTTAAATGTGGTAATGTATAAGTATTGCCGTCTGAATATACCCTTATCACTGTAACGTCGCTACGTAGAGTCAATGACGTGAGACGGGAACATTTTCAGCATTCCCGCACAGACTCGTGATTCAGATTTTGCCAATGCGTGATTGCGATATATTTATATGATAATAATTCTCATGCGTGTGTTAATGCCAACAATAACAATTATAATATTTGGTTTTTGACCGTCTGTAGTTTGCTATATTGTATCTATCTACATATACGAGTATTGTATATGAAGCTCATATTACGTTCATATTATTCAATAATGTAAGATTCTTGCACGTTGTGTGAACATACATTTTTCTACCATTGGCCAGTTACTTAATCTGTCTCTTACGGACATGATTGTATATTAAGGTAATGAGGTAATTAATTTATTAGGACAAAGCAATATCTAGGTTTCTGGCTCTAGTCAAGACAAATAAAAGTAAAAAAAGACACAGCCGTAACAACCTTATTTCAAACAAAATATACGAATATGAAGCGATATTGAACGATACTTATACCAGTGACGTCCGACGCGAGATTTATCGTCCAAACTCAACGACACCGAGCCAGTGACGCGCGACGGCGAATTTTCAGAATTACTCGTGTTTCCAAATTGTCAATGATTAATTTTGAAATTCTGGTATAATTCTCATGCTTCATGTTCTGGCTGACGAACACAATTTTAATGGTGTTTTCCGACAGCTTACATTTATTTTTAATATTCTCTTCAACGAAAACTTTACATAATATTAAATAGCGCTACCCACCTGACAGTAAAAAATTACTTATGGACCTATGGACATTTGTAATCAACTATATAGATCATAAGTTGTATTGAAGTAGAAAGAAGCGTTAACGCTAAGGTCACATGGGTTTGCTAGTTTTAAAAAAAAAAAAAAGGTCTCCTTTAACATCATACTCAAAAACCCCTAAAATAACAGAAACATATCACAAGACAATTTTTTTGAAACTATCATTAACATTAAACCCTAAATTGTTTGTGCCAGCAATATACCTAATCAAAACGAACCACATTTTCGCAACACACATACATCCGTTTGCAATCTAGATAAAGCTCAGCTATTGTAGTCTTGATAAAGTTTGACAGGGAAACAACTTCGTCTGGTCTAGCGACCGTTTAGTCGTTGACTAATAAGTTCCGGGCTTATGCAACTGTATTATTAATATGCACGGTGTAAGCTCTTATGTAATGCATGTGGTTGCTAAACAGCATACTTACTAGGACAAAATTGTTAAACTGTCTACGTTCATAAATAATGTTAAATTAGGTACTAGATACTGCACTTTTTAAAGGTGGTAGAACTCTATGTATTTCGACTCCGGCGGCACCACCGACACACCTATCTCAGCCTTATAACAGCAGTGTTCAGCGTTGATGTGTTCTGGCTTGAAGGGTGTGGTCAGGGAGACAGACTTATCCGAGGCGTTCCATC
>DWPV01006855.1:0-11177 GCA_018251915.1 Urbanus proteus proteus
GTTGACCTCGGTAAGTACTGCAATACTATTTTTTATAGCACAAAAAAAAATCTCTATACGACAAACTTACTACTACCTATAGACTCATATCTGTACACTCATGGCTCCACGCTAGGATTTTCTCCTGTGTCGTGGGTGCCATGAAATATACAATATAGGTAGGTACTTTCGAGGCGATCCAAATTAGTTCTTAGGGGTAGCAACGCATCTGTGGTCGACCTCATATACAGGGTTGATTACAGATGACCATGGATGGCAGTGGTCACTTGCAAAGGTGGGATGCAAGGTTTGGTATTTTCATAAAATATAAAAATAAAAAACACAAATACCCAGGATCTAAGTTCACATATCTAGCTGGCCGGGAATCGAACCCAGAACCCTTTGCGTGCCCTACCATGAACACAGATTTGCCGCACCGGTCGTAAATAAAAGTTGTAAAAGAGCATACTTTCGTCGTAATGGTAAGTGGTGACTTTGGTAAAAAAGAAACCAAAGTTAAAAACTGAAAAGTTGAATACTTATATTATTACAAAAACATAAAATTATATTTTCTCAAATTAACGTCTACCTCAAACTTCAGAGTAAAGAAGATTAATAAAACCCAGTATTCCACCGTACAGTCACACAACTTATGTGGTCTACTCGACTTAAGTATGAAACTTGTGTGACATACTCGTTGTATAAAACTTTAATACGAGGCAGTCGCCACAAATGAAAAGACTTAAATGAAATAACTGCCCTTTGTATAAGTCCTTAAGATACTTATTGCGACGTTAGTATCTAATAAGCTTGTATTTAACTTTGTTGTAAACAACTACCTACAAAGTGTGGCTTGTTAAATTCTTATGAAATTTTAAGCTTCGAGCTTCTTTCCACTCAAGCGACTGGAAAGTACTTGAACGGTACTTTCACTAAAACATATTACTGGAGACGCAAATGGCATTTATTTCTTGAATAAAAGAATATTTTTCAGACTTATTTCATATTGTAGAAGTAGCAAACCAGCAAGTTGTCTACCTCTTGGTAATGACCACTGCTGCCTATAGATATGTTATTAACTCCAGATAAAAATTGTAGGTACATTCTTAAAGTTGGCAACAGACGCATTGCAATCCCTGAGGACTAAATTGGACTAAATTGAGCATAAATGTATTCCTTGCTATGGCAAATGCTATGGGCTATGTTCTGGTCTGAATCACACTGAAGTCTGAAGGACACTGCTCTTTTAGGCTGGAATAGGTATGGCAATGATGCCTATATAATCGACCAAAGGGTTCTTCTACATTTTAAAACCTTCGCGTCTGAGAGTTCTTAAATTTTTTACAAGGGTGTGTGAAGCCTTTCAAAGGGTGTGTGAAGTTAATTCTGAAAGTAAAACCTGTGTCCAATCGTACAGTAATGGACTGACGTCGACGGCGTTTTTAATCAATCGTAAAAAAACGTTAAAAATCTATTACATTTCTAACCACCCATTAGGAAATATACATTAACGCCGAGACGCGATGAAAGCGGAAAGGGAAGTATTGTACAAAAACGTCGGCGAAAATTATAGTGTAACAGGCCCAATAGGGTATAAAAGGAATTGTTTACGAAATGAAAGGCATACCTAATTGGTGCGAGTGAGGGCGAACGGCGAACGTTCACACCCCAGCCAGGGCACCCATTTAGATAAGGATCGAAATCTAAACTGTGGCGCAACACGAAAGCTTTTATTGGTAGGGACAAATAAAAGATCGTTGTAAACTCAGTCAATGCCTCCCGTATTACATAGTCTTAATTTAATATCGGTAGAGCTAGTTCATAGTTTCATTTGTAAATATCAATGTAATTCGGAGTTAAGATTAAGGACGAAGATGAAAGGCTATTTGAGATACATAGTTTATATTGCACTTAAAGAAGTATTTCATTCATGCAACATTTAGTAAATTTTGTTTAATTTAGTAAATTATATTTAGGAGGTAACAATCTCACATAACTCGGCGTCGCTCCCACGATGACGGGTACCTTTTGAAGGTTCTGTTATGTTTATTAGCTATTTATTTTTGTTTTGTTACAAAAATTAGGTACATGTTATAGAAAAACCTCTTCTCATCTCAAAGTATACACGATACCTATAACGAAAATGCAATAAAAAAATTGTCGGTTTGTTTTTTTGGCTAAGCTAATCTTCTAAACGGCTTAACTGATTTTGACGGGACTTTCACTGACAGTTAGCTGAGGGTCTAAAGCGTAATATAGGCTACTTTAATTTTCGAAAAAAAAACAGTGCGCGCGCCACGCGCATGCGGGCCCCCTCACGGGAGCGCGGGTTGTTACCTATGTTTGGATAAGTATTCCTTTTTACTTTTTTAACGCGGTTGAAACCGCGGGGTTCAGCTAGTTAATGAATATATTCGAACTTCGTTTAGACCTTGGTAGGTACCGTAAATAGAACTAAAAAAAACTAAAACCCATTTACACTAAGCCGCTTTACAAATGGTTTACAGACTTGGTTCTTTAATCAAAGTCACATTTCACATTTTTACGATAAGCGCTTTAATTGCGCGCGTTTTGTTTGCGTTACCGAGGCGTTGGCAACTGTAGCTAATTATGTTGTACATTTTAACGAGGTATTAAGTGTAAAATATTCTTCCGTTGTTTAACCCGTAATGATAATATTACCGGCGATTTATTTCCTGTAAATAAATTCTTTTAAAGTTAATAATTCAGACTGTTGTAACAAAACGCTGTGCAATATTAATTTGGCGTGAATGTCGTAGTTACGAGTCGTCAATAACCATTATTGTCCACTGTTGGACACGGGTTTCCTCACAGAATGAGAGGGGTTTGCTCCATAGTCCATACGCTGACCAAGTGTCAAGTGGTAGAGATTTTTTTCTTTCAGACTTTTGAAAACATTATTAAAGAACTCCCAGGTGTGTAGTTTTCTTGATGTTTTTGTTCACCGACAGAGTAAAACTAATTGGTTGGACTTCTGGGGGTCTATCGCTACTAGTACTGATTTTGAAGTGTATTATTATTTTTTATTTAACCCTTAAATTCACAATGTAGGATACAGACTACATAATATTCTAAAGGCTAAAGGCTGATACGTGCTAGGCCTTCAAAAAAAGAATGAAATTCTAATGCTAATACTTTTTTTCAGATCGTGCAGTGGAGGGAGAGCATATTGTGAAGCATAGCACATCTTCAGTGGACACTGCTGCTTGGTAAGTGTTCATATAAAAATAGGTACCAACATATTTTTACCCAATTCATAAGGAAGGAACAATGTCTTTCATTTGCAATAGTAGGTACCTACTCAATAAGAGCGGATGCCGTGGATTTTATGGCCAAGTCTGAAAGTATAATAACGAAAAAATATTAAAAAGACTCAGTGATGGGAGACGGCGATTTGAAAAATAAATAGAAAAATACTATTTTGTCCGTATATATATAAAAACGAGGACTTATTGCGCTATCAGTATCTCTTGTAACCTTTACAATTTGGTATTGAAATTTACCAAACCACGCCCAGTTGTAGTATCGCCCTAATTCACTCTATACTTACATTTATTTTAATGTTTTCATATACAACCACGCCTTACAAGTTTTTAACATTAATAGTACTATTAACTAAACGATTTAATGGTACTAAAATACCTGTGCGATAATTTTATACGATAACTTAACTTTACTAATGGGCTTTGTCACGCTTTTAATCGTAAATCTAAACACGCAACTGTAACCATCGTATTACAAATAAACTTTACCATTATATTTATTTCTAAATTCACTTAGGGTCTGTTTGTATTAAATTTTATAACACCAATAAAACACTTTAAAAATGCAAATATTCAATGCTGCCTAGACTTCATTAGAAGTAGTTTCAATTATGATTTTTACAAGGAATTGAAGTCAATAATCCTCAGTCAAATACGTTTTTCGGAAATGATATTTTTACTTACGACACGGTAAGTCTTAAGATATTTTAAAATGTTTTTATTTCAAAAACTAAGATGTGGCATATTCCAGTAACTTATTATTTGGTTATATGAAACATAAGCATTAAGTCACAATTGGTTGGACTTCAGTAATTGGTTCAGGTAACAACAGACAACAACCACTGAAACTTGATTTTCTGACAAGTCGACTGTCTGTGGTTAACCAGTACCTATTACAGTCTAGTGTAGTGTTTCTCAAAATGGACTATAACACCCTCGTATGAGCATTGGAGGCCTACAGCTGGACTGTGAAATGATTATTGGTACTTTTGGGGTTGAAATCCGATTCCAAATAGATAAAGGAAAATCTTTTTTGTCATCGGTCCATTCTCGTCGTTCATTGTCAGACGCTAGAACATCATTTATTCTAAAAGTTAGTTGTAGACAAAAGATGTTTGAGAACCTCTAGTCTAGTTCAACGACATAGTTAGACAGGTTGCAAGTTACTGCGTATTGCAGTAGCCCTTATGATATACAATATGCTTGTTAGCCACGCCAGGAGCCATAGTGGTAACAATGTCCCATATAAAATATCTACGTGACTGGAAAACGTCCGGCGTCCGTGTAATATGATTCTCGTACGAGTATCAATAGTAACGTTATTGAATAAATTCCAAAGGGAGAGTACTGCAAGAATACGAGGTACATATTATATTTTCAGGAATTTTAAGGTTAATATTTAAATTTGAGTGCGATTTAGGATTTATTGCTAGATATTATTATTTAAATAGCTCATTTTACATTCATGGTATATTGTGGTAAAAGATAAGTTAAACATACAAAGTTTTCTTCAAATTAAACAGAGCGAAGACTACCAAGAATTTCGGTCTGGAAGTTTGTATACCTATTTGTCTTTGTGTAACAAAACTGAGAATCATACTGAGGGGATATGGTTGAGAAGTTAAGTTGTCTATATTGTAACACTAAGTAATGTAACAAATAAGTACGAGTATGTCTACCTTACCACACCCTTCAGACCGGAACACTGCAGCGTGGAACACTGCTGTTATAAGACAGATATAGGTCATATAGGTGTGGCGGTGGTGCCAGCGGAGTTGGACCACATAGGGTTTTACCACCTTTAGAAAAAATATGAATATGTTAATTGTACTTACTATTAAAATATGAAAATACTATCATTATACCATAACATAGAAAGGCAAGTACCTACTTTACATGTGATATTTTTATAGCCTCTACCACATGCGACTGGTGTGGCGTAGCATTGGCGGCGCGGAGGAGTGCGCTGGCGGCGGCGGACTGCGCTTGCTGGAGGCTGCATGCGCCACTGCCCTCCACTACGCCGACCTCGTGCACGGCGCTCTCGCTGACCAGAACTACTACGAAAGCCACGGTATTGTATAAATAAATTTCATCTAAAATTTCATTTCATTTAAACTTTTTTCAGAATTTTCTAATTGTATTAATTTTTTTTTTCATTTCAATTAAAATTTTAATTCATTTAATTTTTTTGTTAATTTCATCACTGGTCTTTTACTTTTATTCAGAGTATAATTATTGCATAGACTAGCTGAAATAACTCACTTCGTGTCTATTTTTATTTCTTTATTGCAACCCACACAGTGTGTGCGCGTTATCGCGTTACAAAAATAGCAAAAATCAATACCTTTTCAGTACATTTGAGATCACACTTCGGTTTTATTATTCTGTTTTTATTTCTCTTACTAGCTGAACCTCGCGGTTTCAACCGCGTGAAAAAAGTTAAAAGGCATACATACCTAATTGAACACTAGTGATACCGGGTTCTCCCGCGACGGCCGTAAGTGCTTGGAACGCGCGCCAAGGCTTTTTTTGTCAAATTAATGTAGCCTAAGTTAGGCTTTAAACGTTCAGCTATCTTCCAGTAATAGTCCCGTCAAAATCGATCCAGCCGTTTAGAATTATAGGCTTCATTTATGTACAACTGAACTCGTTTAAGCAGTACATACATATTACAGTAAAAATAATGTACCTACAATTACATACAAGACAATTTCTTGTTTGATTTCAAAAAGCTTAACAATAATTAAATGAATTAATATTAATTACTGCACCTAATACTAAGAATTTTAGATTTTCTTAATACACTGATGACTTAATTTCATTTGAGACAATGGAATATACTTATACGTTTTCATACAAAATACTAATATAATTATGCAAATGTTCGTACTAATTGTATGAGTTAGTACTTTATAATTGTAGCAGACATACATATTTCGTATGTAATGGAAAATTGTAATTGTAAGCGTTATCTCTCTCAAGGGCTTAAAGGGATTAAGCTCTCGCGCCCTTAATGAAGTCTCAACACGTGTATTTTAAGTGGTAGACCGTGTACTTCTTAAGTGTATAAGCACTGATTATAAAGTCACTGAAAGTTCTACACAATTAGAGACCTTCGTCTCTCCTTTGTGTACGCTACTCAAGCTTAATAAAACCTAAAACGGAATATTTATTTGCGAAGTAGTTTGTCCCGCAGTTTCATCCGTATTAAAGAGAGTTTCATTGTGAATTGTTATAATACTTGACAAAATTAGATTTTTATGAAATAAATTAATTGTTACTTTGATGTATGGACGACACAGTCTTCAGTATATTCAATTTAATGCGATTTCAAACATGTAGACAGGCATTTTTTTTAATATCAGAAACTTATTATTAGCCGTCTAAACTATTTTTCTTTTGAAAATAAACACGATGTTACAGATATTATTAATATTAGATAATTGTTTTGGCACAACGTTTAGAACACATTCTTAAATGAGAAATTCCATCTTAGTCCTCAAGCCTCCAATTTAATTTCGATTTTCAACGGAGACAACGCGAATATTGGACTTAAAGACAGAAATTCGTGTAAATTGTAGCAAATGGTCCCATCACGGCCCAAACAGCGAGTTTCATCCAAACCCGATGTTAAGACGAGAGATTTTTTAAGCTGCGTATTATTCAGGTGGAAATCTGCCGGCATAATTCCGCTTCAAAGCGCTAATGGTTCTTGAGTTTAAAGGGCTATTAATTCGTGCGCCGTACAAGAATCTTGACAGGGGCTCTTCTAGACCTTGTTTACAACTCAGTGAGTACATAAAGCGAATGAGTGCTGATTATAAAGTCACTTTGAAAGTTGTAAAACATTACCAAGACCACTCAGTTCTCTATAGCAGGGTTTCTCAACGTGGAATGGACGTATACCTCGGTGTTCCGACGCCAATTAGTCGTGAGCGTATGTATGCACGAAAAAGGCAAATAAAAAATGCCTCTGGTATCGATTCTATTTCCGATACGTAGTCCACTCGTTATATTGATTTTAATAAAGCACCTTATTTTGTTGTCTAAAACTATTTTTTAGGGGTTTTCCATTGTACTGAAGATATGGAAACTTTGACACAGAGAAACACCGCTAAAACTTTTCGCGTGATATACAATGGACATACATTGCATATTGCGTGAATCTCTACGTCTAGATAGGGGCATGTAGAGCTATAAGTTTGAGAAACCATGCTCTATAGTACTCACGATACGTTTTTAGTGCAACCGAAGTAAATCGAGTTGTTGCAAGTTGTACTCTGAGATGAAGATCTGCAAGTGAAGTTTGTTGTAGAATGTTAGATTAATTATAGGTATATACATATATATGATTACCTAATGTATTCTTATATGTAATAAGTATTTTAACAAAATAAATCATGCAAGATCGTAAGAGCCAAATATTTTTGAAGTTCTGTTCTAGTCATTAAATTGAAAGTATCGAGTTATGATTATTAATACTAGGTTGCATTAATAACGATGATATAAGATTTTATAAAGTTGGCTCAACAAATTTATCGAATATTTCCCTTTCGAATATAAATATTCTGAAGCTGAAAAATAATTTCGATTTCTGTTTCATTATCCCGTATTCATAACGATATATTCTTATTATATATGCTACTTAAGGAATAAAAGTTCCATCTGTTATAAAGAAGGAAAAATTAAATGTTTTAGATTACTTATCCTGACGTAATAAGATTTGTTTTCCGCTTTGTCACCCTCCTCATCTTACACATCTTTTATCGTAAATTACATTTATCACAAAAGCTGATGGTTTTATATTAAAGTCATATTATGTAGAAATAGATCCCATAAATAAGTTTCGATGTGTTTATCTAAACAAATAAATAAAATTGAAGTGTCCGTTTGTGATTTCAAATTAACAACTTAATGGCTGGACCGATTTTAACGGGGTTTAACTGGAAGATAGCTGAAGGGTTAAGGCTACTTTTATTTTCGAATAAACTCAATAGAGTGCGCTTCACATGGACGTGCGCGCTGTCGCAGGAGCAATAATTAGCACTTACGTTGAAATATGTATGTCTTGTATGTTTATTTGTTTCTTTAATGCGGGTGAAACTGCGGGGATTAGCTAGTTTCATATACCTACTCGTAAGAGTAACAAATAAGCTATAGTCCACTGCCGCCACCACAGTTGTCCATAAAAATCAGTAGTTAATGTATTATCCTTTTCAGATAACATTTAAATACGTGTATCTAAATAATCATATCTGATTTCGACTGTAAATTACATTTTTTTTAGTATTTTATTGTGTTGCCATAATGCACTTTCGAGTTTCGAGTATTACACTTCAAACCAGACCACAGTTCGTAAATACATAGTTTATTAAGTAAATGTTAAGCTATAATTTTAGTTGTTTTTATAAATTTTTGGCTTAAATACCAACTTAAATTTAAACAGAAACGATAAAATCTCAAATATCCCGTTAGTTTCATATGTCCAACTTTATAGAACAGGATATTCGCAATTATGTTTTGAAACTTGCAATATGAAAGCCACGAACCTATTATACAACTTTGTCGACGTTTCAATGCAGGGCAAAACAAGACAACAGAGGAGATATGCACGATCGTGAACAATTTGGAGTACGTGCGCCGTTCGCTCTCCGAGTACGACGACGAACACATGTAAGTAAGCCCTGACCCGTGACTAGGGGTGCAAGTTGGCGAAACTATCGATATATCGTGGATCTGTATGCAAGATCCAACCTAAGCGACAAGAGTGCATTACATATTTTGATCTTATATTATGTTATAGTTAAATTGGACTGTAAGTATCTATTTATATCTTTGACCTACAATATTTTTAATCGACAATATCAAAAGGTTCGACATAATATCATCATATCGATACTTAATAATTCAAAACACATTACTTTAATTCTAGTAAGAAACACCGAGTTTGTAATGCGAAAGGAAATATTTATACTATTTCGATATCGATATTTATTTCATTAGATATTATAATTTTATATCGCCATAGTGTAACATTTATAAAAAATATCGATATTAAGGATAAATATTATCGACCTTTCAATATTTCATAGCATCCTTATGCCTGACGTCACGCTCCAACAACAAACGGAAAATCTAGAATTCCACGCGCTTCCACACGATATTTATTTATTTCCCGCATCCAACAAAGTCCCTGTTTATTTATCTTCTCTAGGGCTCTTCTAATACTGTGGTACGTGCATGTAAGAGAGGTTACAAGAAAAATAAATTACCATTTTAAACTTATATGTATCTGTACAAAGTTTAAGTAAATACGCTTCCACTTTGTAGTATAATTTAAATATGAATTCATGGTCTAATGCAAATAAAATATAACTTGCAGGCTGCTTCAAAGTTATCTTCGTCTCCCTGCATTAAGTTTGCATATTATTATTTAAGTACATAGCTTTGAGTCGTCATGGCAAATATTTCAACCACTATAAATAAGAGTGACTACACTTTTAACTCATAGGACTATCGCTATGTTTCACACTCAGATATAGGTAGGTACGTATGGTTTATTTATGACTAACATTCGTCTAAGTACGATTTTATATATTAGCGTCTTTATCTTACATTAAAATATAATTTGTATACAATGATTTTAGCGGTAATATATGAGTCAATGTTTGTATATTATCACTTGCACTGTGTGGCGTATGTTCTGTCCGTAACACAGGAAGTCCTGTGTCCATCTCCTGGATTTTGTCCCTAAGTCGTCTCCTACGACGTATACCTACGACATCCACGGGAAGAGACGAAGTGGAACTATTTAAGACAGATATTACATTTACTAAAAGTATTTGTATGTTTTCTCATAATTGATACGAATCGTAAATTGAAGATCTTTTAAAATGCAAATAATATAACTTCAACAAATAAGTGCTTGAAACATTTCAAGTACTCTGCATTGAGTTTGAGAAATGAAATTACTTCCATTTCCACAAGAAAAATAAAAAGATTCGAAGCTATCAGAGATACAAACCTTTTCAATATGTATTCTGTGAAAGAACTGTATGTTTGGTACAACTTACAATTTTGTAGCGTAGCAGGGAGACTGGAGCAGTTATACTTATGCTGTCATACAATGTTAAACTTTGAATACGCTTATGATTTTTGCTTTCATAGGCACGTATTTGTACCTACGATAGCAATAATTAATAATAATAATCTAACCGAACATTTACCCGTATGTTTGGTTAATTCAGATGCACAAAAAGGATCTTTTTCCCATCACACGGGTCGGTGCCCGCATGCGATTCTGGTCGATGCGTGCCACTCATATGTTATCATTTCATAGATATTTCTCCTGACATAATAAACCACGCGTATGCGGGAAGCACGAAAACTGCAGCGGATTTAATCACGCGTCCTTTATGCATGTGGATAAAAATAATACTAAAAATAATAAAAAGGCCTTAATTGGGAAAGCTATAATAATACCAATATTATACGTAGGCGAGGATAGGCGTCGGCGAAGCTAGTCTTACTAGAAAGCTCCTAACATTACGAGTTTGGACTCTAGAATAGTTAGAAACCTGAGACTACGAAAAAATCTATTACAACTTTTTCGGAACTCGGCTCTAGAAGTATCTTCCGGATAACATGAGAAAAGTCGGAAAGTGTACTAAAGTAAAAGTTACTGCATTTTTCCTGAATTATAGATACCTGCCTCGTATACTCGTACGAGTTAAATTGAAATGTATATTTTGATGAAATTTTAGGAATACAGATGGTACCACTATCTATATTCCTAAATTTCATCCACAATTTTAGAAATGTTTAAACAATACAATGCATATGTTACAGTCAAAGTGATTAATTAGCTATTATACATAATAACTGGTCATTATACATAATAACTACTCAATT
>DWPV01006856.1:0-11177 GCA_018251915.1 Urbanus proteus proteus
TTTAGAATGGTTTCTTTGACAGTACGTATGATGCAGGAGTATTTAATAGAAAGAAAATTATAATTTTCTTTACATATTTAAAAATAAATCCTGTTGATAGTATACTAGCTTTTCCCCGCGGCTTTGCACGCACAAATCACATATAAAGTTTCCTCTTAAATCACTCTATATACATATATGTCTGTAAATCCATTGCGTAGTTTCAAAGATCTAAGTGTACATAGGGACAGACAGCGGAAAGTGAGTGTTTTATACTGTATAGTAAGTAGTGATAACGTGTAGTCAACAATCGATTGCATCAAACAACATTGTTAAAGGCTATTAAACTTAATCCAATAAATAGTTTTATTCCGCCAATGCGGAAGTTTGTTACTTCTAAACTTGGAAATGTTACAGATAAGAGTAAAAGTGAACGATGTAGATTTTTATTGAAGTAAATAATATCGTTCAGTAAATGAAATCAGATCCTTACGGGCTGACGGTACTTTGATATTTCAATATACTAAATTTCTTTAAATTAACTTTTGAGGTTCATTTAGAGTCATTTTAAAATTAATAAGTAATTGTCTCCCGTTTTCACGAACATTGACTGTACTTCAAATTTAATCTAACTTAAGCTACTTTTTTTACCTTACATATTGATATACATAGGTAGGACATTGTCCATGCAAATATCATTTGACTTCTAGCTACCGTAGGCATCAACTAGAACTCATAGAAAAGAAAAAATGCAATAGACATAGACATAGTATTTTTAGCTTCTATATTACTTGACACGTGACACGTGACGTGATGCACGAAGGTATCCTCAAGATATCAGTAATTGGTGTTAAGTGTTATCACGACAATGGTCATGGGCCGTGATTGAAACGTGCGCTGGGCGGCCGCCAGACAAATCGATTCGCAATATTTCCATCGCCCACTCTCGCTGCAACCACTTAATTGGGAGCGACATGTTCAAATCGAATTTAGTTGTTTTTTAATTGCCATGTATAACAATATTTAGAAATACAATAGGTATCATAATATAAATTAACCTTATCACATGGGCGTGCATCCATAAATTGGAATACTCATTAAAATTATTTTAAATTTGTATCCAATGTGATCGAATACAAATAATTTCGAATTGCGGTTTCTTTTAGTTACGTGAACAAAAATGCTCGTGCAAGTACAAGTAAAAGGAAGAAGAATTTGGGTTTTGATTAAAATTCATTAACTTTATCAAAAATTTACCATTGCATATATTGTTATTTAGGAGTGCAAGGTTACCAATATTTGCATTGTAAGGCCTAGATTGTATAACACATTGTATTTTTTTATTTATTTTACATAAAGTGGATGTGTCACTAGTAGGTACTTATAATTAAAAAAAAAAACTTTCATCAAAATATTTTATTGCAATTTTAGTTGTTATATTGCAATTTAAATATATTTTAGCTATAAAAAGCTTAAATTAAGATGTATGAAACCACATAGATAAACACTTCAATTCATAACGTATATCATAAACATATTGTATTTCGACATTAAACAATTTTTATAACAATGGTTATATCTGCGTCGTTTTTTAAATCAGACCTTTTTTTGAATATGCACTCAATCTATATAAGTGTATAATTCTCATAACAAACAATATACGAAAGACAAACTATATGGAACATGGTGAAGAATGCAGTAGATAGGTGCGGCCACACGTCGGCGTAGCACTAACGCTGCGCAACCGCCTTCGTCCGCCGGCCCATTAATTACGCGGTGCGTTCC
The DNA here is from genome assembly GCA_018251915.1 of Urbanus proteus proteus. NCBI lineage: Eukaryota > Metazoa > Arthropoda > Insecta > Lepidoptera > Hesperiidae > Urbanus > Urbanus proteus. The sequence continues at coordinate 1,765 of DWPV01006856.1, forward strand.
CCTTCGGGCCTTATGGAGAACTCATTCGGCTAAGTTGCTAGAAGTGAAGGTTCGGGAAGTAAGGATAAGATTTGTGTGCGGTCGAGTCGGCGCGGCGCTATGGCGGTGGGGGGGGGGGGGGGGGGGGGGGGGGAGGGGGGGGGGGAGGGGTGGCCCGGCCCTGACCCAGTTCCGCACGCAGCCGCTGCGCTCCCGGACACACTTCTCACTTACACGCCATGCAAATATAACAATAGAGATAAAGAGCCTCCTAAAAATTGTTTGTCACTTTTCCCTTTTCCTCTTATCATTTTGTAGAAAAAATTCCATAACATGAGTTTGAAATTTGAGTATTATTACAAAAGTTCATAATGTCAATTGTAAATACGAAAAAAATGTGGGCGTTAGTAAAAGCAAAACCGAATGATACTAATACATTATGAATATTGGTGTGCAATTATTACCTAATGCAATTTAATGGTAAGGCAGTAATGGTATCGATTCAGCCAGTCAATGAGGCCATTAATGTATATGGATACGGCGAGGGGTCATAATTGTCTCATGAATGAGCGCCTGCTACTGAAGGCCGGTAGATGTTTGATATCACGTTAATAATTACATGTAATAAACACTTTGCAAATAATAAAGCATAATTGCATTTCAAGTGGCAATAGTATTATCCGTATAATTTTTTTAAATGTTTGTAGAGAGCTTAACTAAAGGCGGAAGTTGAATTTCCTTTCGAGTAAGAGACAGCAGGCAACGCGCGGCGGCCGCTGCCTGGCGCTCACTGAGGAGACCACACACATTACATAGTTTGAATGAAAAACAAGTATTAATGAAACTACTACACTATTATATTTTATTAAACGAAATGTTAACTTTCTTGGAAACATTAATGTTATGAAAAAAATGCAAGTATTATTTTTAAATGTTTTTTATTATTTTTTATCATTAGGTACATTATTTATGTATGTATTATTTATCTATAATTCACATTAGTTTTCGTAACAACCTGCGGACTATTGATTGCATAGCGTTATATCATTTAGCTATTCTTAAATTATAATATAAACGAGTAATTACTTCTTAAGCCCTTGATGAAACATCAGTTCAATGTGAGAGAATCTAGCACAAATAAGAAATCAAGTAGATATAGAAGTAGCAGATATAGAAGTAAACGACAATCAGGCAGATGTTCTCAATCCGTTGTCCCTCGCGGCGCGCATTAATCGCTGCCATCGCCGCTATTTGCGACGCCCCAATTTCGCGCGCTTTGTCCCATTGACAGATTTCCATAGCTCCAAGAATACTATCTACCTTCTTGTTCTTATATGGTGCATTGTTTACATTATCCAATTTAAACTGTCATGTTTTTATGCTGCGTCTGAAGGAGGGTATTGTTTTTCAAGCGGGACGGAAGCTTGACGGATTTTAACATACGAGGTGTCTTTGGATTTGCCTTAATTGTCATAGTAACATACACTATATAATTTTTAAATATATTGCCTGTAAACCGGAAAAGGGGTTTTAAGCAGTCAGATTTTTGGTTTTTAAGATAATATTACAAGTTATTCCTATAAACCACAACATGTCTAATATTATCCAAGTAGTTTAAAAATTAAGGCTCCAATGTTTGTAAAGTTAATAAAAAATGTGTAATCATTAATGACCTAATCATGTTTCACATTATTTTACAAGAGGTAGCGCTTACACACACAAATTCACTCACTACAAAATATGCTACGATAATAGTGCGATGTTAAGTTTGCACATGCTGTCGGACTCGGTATATAACAAAAGAGAGTTACTTACTAAATTAAAAAATATCTTAAACTGTAACTGTTAAAACCATGACTAAATTAAAGAAAACATACCGTTGATTTTATGTTTAAGCACAATGAAAACGCACTGCAATTATGATGTAAGAAACGCGAACACTGGCGTAAATTACATTTAATTATTTATATTTTATTACATGTCAACAGAATATATACTCAACACAATTAATAATGAAACATTTAAACAAAAACATAAGCTAGTAGCGTAGCTACTATGCGTGCATGCTTTATAACACTCATTAATTTATAAAAACAGTGTATTGTGTGTATTATATGTATTGCTAACTTATGAGCTAAAATTTATTTTTTTAAAGAATATTGTGTTTCAGAGAATATGTCCTTATCCAAACTGCAAAGTCGATTGTACTCGGCACTGATTCTGGGAAGAGCAAAGTATTTGAGAATGTTTGTCTTACACACATACAATTTATAGGATATTTTTAATAATTCCGTAAAAAAGAAGGAATATATCTTAATATAAGGCTTCTTATGCTTCACAGTGAAAGCGTAGAAAGGATGAACAAATACAAGAGAGATGTCGGCAAGGTCGCGGCGCGGCGAGGTCAAGCGCCCCGCGGCCGCCGCCGCGCGCTACGAGCTCAGTCACCAATAGGCTTGTTGGCGCTGATAGTGGCTAGCAAATATTCATATATCCTCCATACCCACATAGTAACAGGTTTATGGTATAATACGTATGTTCTCTACAACTTGAACCCTTGAATAGTGTAACATCACTATTGTATACGAACTAAATAGATTTTAATCTGCTTAATAAAAAATAAATTTAACCAAAATATTATAAGTAAATTTCTAATTATGTATAAAGTTAAATTAAATTCGTAGTAATTAGTAATATTTCGTAACAAGATTAGTTGGCAAATATTACAAAAATGCAATAACTTCTAAAAATTTAACGACTTGTATACTTGTAACGACTTGACACTTCCGATCGGTCATAGCGACACGGAGTTACATGCGACATTGTGCACATGTTATTGTTAACGCGTAGCTACGTTCCATAGCCTCGTAGCATCCGTAGCCTCGTGAGTACGTAGCAAGAGCGTAGCTTATCCGTTAGTATCCCAAAAAATGACAATTTAGGTGTCAGGTTATATTTATGTACTTCTAATTACATGGATGCTTCCGATTTCTATTAATTTAGCATAATAATCTTATAAATGTATAATACTAACTATAACCGTAAAATAGACCGAATAGAAACTTTTAATATATCGAAAAGGTACAAAATAAGTACACATTATGTGCACAGTTACCGTAATATTGAAAGTTTGTTTACGTTTGCATGTTTAAAACTAGTTTAGCAATCTGACAAGACACTAGGGCATGCAACGAGGCGAGCTACATCACGTTAGTGCCGGGCGCGGATCATTAAGTGTTTATGTGCATACATCGCAATCGGTCCGCACGGCTGAGGAACGCGATTACGGGCGCTCGCCGCGCGGCGCAACCAGCACAGCGTGAGCCCCGTCACCTCCACCTGGGCAAAGCTCTCTCTACCTGGACGCTTTGCTCTACAATGAATTCGTTCCGCTTCATTAGTGGATGCCTGCGCGGAGAGCGAGCCCGGGCTATGCACTTGCAGATTGGAATTCCCTTTCGTTCCTGTAATTTAATAAGATTTGTTCGCCGGCACAGGAGTAGCTCTTTCCAGGTAATTGCCGATTACCAAACATTATATTTGAGGCATTTACTATTACAATCTTACATGTAATAAATTCAAACCACGTTACCCAATCAGTTTCGTCAAAGATAAGCGAGATGAATCCGAAATAAGGTATAAACAGTAACTACCGTATTGTGCAGAAGGTATAAAAGAATGGAGAAGAAACCGCTAATTGTATAATGACAATCGATATACGACGTGTAGATTAATTTGGTTGTTTAATAAATCTTGCTCGTTTTCACTTGCTGTAACTAGTAACTTGCACAAGACAACATGTCTTGTGCAAGTTGTGGTTAGAACAAGTTACCGGGACTATTGCGGCGTGAGTCCTAATGGATACCGCGGCGCGAGGAAATGAAGTGAGCGCCGACACCCGCCGCGAGGAGTCGCCGCCGGGATATCGGAAAATTCCGATCGCTTGATAAGATTCGCCATCCGACTTTCGAATATGATCCTACTCAATTATTTCTGCTTTATTTTTAATTGCAACCTTATTAGATGATATTTTATGAGACCATTTTATTATTTTTATTTACTACAATGGAGACATAATTGTACTTTTAAATATGTAGTTATGGAAAGGTGGTACGAAATATCGATATAATTAAAGAAGAAAATCTTCATAAAAGTAAGTTTTATATTTTTGGTAAAGGAGTATACACATGTACATATTTTAAGTAAAAGAAATTGAAACCTTGAAATAAAGTAATTTATAAGTGAACGTGTTTGTGTCTGAGCAGCGTCCGACGTGGGCACTCGGGCAGCGAGTGCATGGCGCGCGGTGTGACGGAGGGTGCATGTGGCGCGCGGCGCGGCGCGACTGGCGGCGGCGGCGGCGCGCGGCGGCGGCGGGCGCGGGGCGCGGCGCTCCGTCAGTCGCTCCGGAGCGAGTGCTGCGACTCGTCGGCTGCGGAGTCTGTCCGCGACCCGCTGCGCTCCTACCATGAATTGATAGCGTGTCGGCGCGGGCCCGGACCCTCCTCGGTGATCCTCCGGTCTCTCTTCGCCCGGAGCCGAGTCACCCGCCCGCCGAATTCGTTTCGTCGGTCGCTGAAGGATTGGACGGCGCTCTCGCGCGAACGGCGAGAAACAAAATTGTGAACTAGTGAAGGAATATGTAAATATGATTCTATTTTAAAATTGATCATTCGAATGTGTTCAGTTAACGGTTCGAGTGATGTGTTACGTGATTGTCTTGTCGGATCTCCGTCGGTAAAGTATGCACGCATCCACGACATTGTCGATGCTATTGATAATCTCCCCGAAAGAGGTTCCGCTGTGAACTTCTTTTATTAAAAGTTGGCTTTTATCCAGAAGATATTTAATCATTATATCTAACAAGTTATTAATTAAGTTGCCTATTATTATCATAGAACATGGCATGCTAGCCGCCGGCCCACGTATAGCCACCCCGCGTTAAACTGCACGACGTTATTTACGTAACGCAATTCTATATTTTTAAATTGCAGGCTTTAAAATATTGTTGATATGTGTAACTCATAAGATCTTTTAAACCTGTAAAATAAATATTTTAAGAAAAAAGTTTTAAATTAAAAGATCTTTCCTTTAAAAAAAATAAAACCTATGAAGTGTATTTATGAAGGTCGTTAAATTAAATAAGGACTTATCAATGTGTAACAAAAATTTTCAATGAGTACAAAATTTTGAAGATAATGTGGTCCTACTATTGAATATACACTATTTACTTAAAATTCAGCGTAATTTTAGAGACAGTTAACATGATGATAGCTAAGATGTAACTTAATTAAAAGAACACGTTTACTAGCATTGCATTTCTTATTTCTTACAACATTTGTATTTAGATGAAGACGCTATTTTTCAGTTTTTAAGTTTGTGTGTGTTTATTTAGCCCAAGTTTTAAAGGTACGATTCATAAAGATATATGACTAGGTATAAAACAACATTGAAAATGAAATTTAGAACCTAACCTGTCTAACCTAACCTAGACCAGTTTTCGTAGACTTACATTGACAACTTTCCGTTACCCGTATAGCAGTTGAAAGCCAAAGACGTCGTAAAACCATACCAGTATGTAAATTGTGACCACCAATCATCACCTCTCTAGTTAAAGGTCTTTCGGCAATCCACAAAATTATGATAGGTATATGATCCATAAAAAAATAGATTTTATTCCAGAAGATAGACATCTAAAATTCGTAGTAGGAAGAAATCAGCACATCAAATTTCATAAGTTCACATCATAAATTCACATTAAATTTGGCATAATCAAGAATTATTGTAAAAAATAGTTCTTGCACTGAAGACTACGTTTGGTATGCCCCTTGTCTTTTGGTACAACGACAGTACGGGGCCACGTGAAGAAACTGGATAACAAGAGCTGGAGCTGGAACTGGATAACATGATTTTTTAGAACCGATTTGTATTCAGCATTTGTATTTTAGACTATTATTTGAAATGAAATCAAATGAAATTGATAACAACTGTCTGTTAAAAGTCACTATACTCAAACTATGAAAGGTCCTAAAACTTATTTTACGAATACACTGAATAATCACGCTAGGGCCTGGTGGTAGATTTCACACATTTGTGAAAACCTTATGACTCTGTAAAGTATACATGTACATTGTTTAGTTGGAATGGTGGAGTTTCAATACAATGATTTTATAAAACCATCTCTTCTATATTACAAGCATAAAAAAAGGAAATGATGTTTTCTGGTGAATTTAACTGTAAATAAACCATTTGATACATAACTAAAAACTCCGCCAAATATTCAAAGAAGCAGCTCCATTAAAGTGCTTATTTGCTTATACACAAGTAAAGAATAACTTCACAGTGTAAATGCTTGATCCTTTTCGGTGACAGTTGTAGAGTATAAATGTAAAAAATAGACTACGACATAAGGAAGATGATCTAGAAAAATAATAAATCTACCGTAAGTCTACCATTTTAACGAAATACACCTTAAGTAAATTGATAAAGATAGGCAGCTTGTTATAACACAATATCTCGAACGGTACTATTTTGCAAGTTTCAAGTCAATAATATTTTAAACGTACTTTTAATCAACTTAAAGTCTACTGAATGTCTTAAAATCAACAACTTAAAGTCTAATATGGAAAAGTAACGATGAGTACTATTACAGTATATACATCCCAAGCAACCTAATCGGAGTCCTCTGAGCTCGTTGCCCGTCGAGCTTCACTCAGGTGAACATTACGTTCATCATACCGCCCGATATTTACGACGGTATACAGCCACACATTCACCGCCGTTCTTCCCAGAATCATAAGCCTGGCGGAACGAGCTCTCACTCATGCAGCCTGCAACCCTAAGAAGCCTCTTTTACGATGGGTAAGAGATACCTTAGTCCTTTTCTTGTCCTGGATCTGGGGGACTGGTTTAAAATTATCCAATGATAAAGTATAATCTATATAGTGAACCATCTGCCTGATACACTTAGCATCTCACCAATCTTTATTTCTCGCAAGTCAAATTTCGACCAATGCGAAATATACAAATGTAGGCTTCCAATAAATGAAATGAATTTGTGACTCTTTTTTTTTGGGAAGCAAGTTAACAACTTTCAAATAGGAGTCTCACGGACTCACGCCGATTTTTATTGTTAGTTACTGGTACATTTATGCGGAAATTCGTTTCTTTGTATTACTGGCCTTTTTCCAACTAATAAAATAAAAGAAACATAACGTATGTGCTACTACAACTTTTTGTTGTTATTTGTGAGGATATCTTTGATAATAACAAATTGGATGCACTCCTTTTTAAGTGACTCTGCTGAACACGAGTACCCCCAGAACTTGTAAATATCAGAAGCGGTTTCCGCCATGTCCCTCCATTTCGATTAGCAGAAGGAAGGTGCACAAGACGTTCACTGTGTTCATCGGTAGGCACGCCTAACGCAGTGACTATTGGTAAAAACCCTCCGCGAGAAAAGATCTACATCCAGTAACACGCGGTTAGAATCCCCCTTGCTGGGTAAGCCCTTTGTCGTTGCTCTAAGTTGTGCTGATTTATCAACATTTTTTATATTAAACAAATGAGAAAATCAAGACCCTAGTTCAGGGCTCACCTCTCTTTGTTTTTGAAATATTCTGTGTTTTTAATAATTTTATCTTTTTACGTTTGCTGTATGTATTAAGATGATGTATTGTTTTTCTTGTCTAAAATACTATCAGATAATTGGTGTATCACATTAATGATAAAATTCACGTATTAGTAAAATATGCCTAATTTAGTGCCTTATACTCGTTAATACAGCCTCTTTAGGTAAGACATAAAATTCAGTCTCAAAAGAGCAAACACAGTTTTTCCCGTAAGATAAATTAGAATTGTTGTGAATATTTTATATTTGTTAATAAATCAGTTTAAAATAAGCAAGGGTCGCGTGATCCTTCGATTCCAAAACGAAGAAAAATACGCAAAATATCGGAGAAAACCTTCGTCCAGACGGTGCGGGGCAGCAACTGACTATTCAATAGCTTTCAGAAAACTTATTTTCCCCTATGGATCCGAGACAAATATTCTTATTAATAATGTACAAATAAGACATGCTAAATAACTACTCGCATTTCCTCTTGCATCACGACAACACGCTGAGCCATAATTTTTGGGCAAAAATGGTTCCTCATGGTTAAAATCCGCTTTATTCTCCAGACAAAATAAGCACATTTCTTTAGTATTTAAGACATCAGGATGGTCACGGCAGAACAGCTGAAACTTCTTCGAAGAAAATCCTTCTAGAATGTTTCCGGTCACGGAACGAGCTCTGAAATACGTGCATAGCTATCCAACAAGAATATTTTAATATTTTTTTCATTTAAGCGTCTATTTCCCATTTCCCATGCTACTGCTATTCTTACTACCAGCGGTAACACGGGAGCAATATCCCCGTGTTATTATCAGTTTCAATTTAAAATGAGCCAGCTACGTTAGCTACTGACAGCAGCCAAAGTAGTCTGGGTGGAATGACAATCATACTGTAGATAGGAATTTCAATTGTTTGGGAGGACGGTTTATTACTAATAGTAGAACGGAGAACTCGACCCCCCACCACAATGAAAAAAATATATATTTATATTTTAAAAAAATATGTGTAAGGTGTAAACTTTTCACGTTTTTCACGCGAAGGTCTCGTAAAGCTTCAATACTCGTGTGAGCGACGCGTTTAGAGGACTCCGGTTGAGTTCTGCTGGAGATCCCGGAGTCCTCTCCGTAGCGTAACAAGGAAGTTTTAGTGCAATAATAATCCCGCATAACCAAGCAAGGCGCCATCTCTCTTATTTTATTTATCGCTTGGTATTCACTACTGCTTCAATGTATTGTTGTGTAAATAATCCTTGAATAAGGAGTCTTACATCCATTTAATTCTATGCCAATTAATTAAATGAAAAAGGTACAGTTTTAAAAAGATTCAATAGGTAGGTACACCAACATCCAGTAACCGACAATATACATACGTATATATGAATCCATAATTCCGACTATTGTCTGGCTGGATCCTAAACCCGGAACTTTGCCTTTGAAAATAAGATATTGATCGCTATGTCATACAGTACACAGATTAATTCTTCGTATGCCGTAAGCATATATTATTATTTAAACGAGTACAAACGGAGTCATTTTCTTACACGTGCTAGCTAGTCTATAAAATATCGAAGGCTCGGTATTTAGTACATAAATTATACTTTTTAACAAAAATAATAATAATAAGATTTCATAACTGATCATCATATTATATAATAATCTATATTTAAATGGTTATTTAATGTTAGTTAGAATTCAGGAAACGAACGAACGAATTATTCGGTGATTACAGTATCACAAGTGGGAGCAGCGCAGCGGCAGGGCGGCAGCGGGGCAGCGGCGGCGCGGCGGCGGGGCAGCGGCGGCGCGGCGGCGGGGCGGCA
>DWPV01006857.1:0-11177 GCA_018251915.1 Urbanus proteus proteus
AATGACGTGAGTATGAGTAGCGTATCCGATTGTAATACTCATAGAGTGGGGGGGAATAGAGGGGATGGAAATAGACCCGTCGTAATCTGAGAATTTACTAGCTTTTGCCCGCAGCTTCGCACGCATTGAATTACATGTAAACCTTTCTCTATCTGTTGAAAAAACTGCATCAAATCCGTTGCTAACTTTTTTTTATATTATCAAAGTAGCAAACGAGTATCCAGTCCACTTGATGGTCAGTGGCCACTGCAGCTCATGGACATCTGTAACCTAATGAAATGCGTTGCAGTTGAGAATAAACTAATTTATTACTTCCGCTATCTATGGTACACTAATATCATAGTACATATTTTAATCACCAGATGACATTACTGTGTTATGAGCTAGTATTATTTTGATATATATTCCAACATAACCAACCCCAGATAAGATCAAGGTCTTATCTGAGTATGACCACAGATGCGTTGCTACCCACCAGGACTGAGTTGGAAGGCTTCGGATAAGTATGTCACCCATACCACACCTTTAAGACCAAAACACAGCAGTGCCCAACACTACTGTTATAAGGCAGAAATAGGTGTGGCGGTGGTGCCGCCGGAGTCTAACTACATAGAGTTGATGTTATGTATTTTTATATACTCGTATGTATAATGATGTTATGTATTTATCATTAAAACAATGATGTGACCCCAGGACCAGCTGCTGTTCTGCGACGACTGCGACCGCGGCTACCACATGTACTGCCTGGCGCCGCCGCTGGACACGCCGCCCGAGGGCTCCTGGTCCTGCGCGCTCTGCATCAAGGAGTTCCACGACGAGTGAGCGGTGAGTCACCACCTCCCCCCACCACCCACCACCACATGTGGGAGTTTAGTCCTTCGTGATAAGAGATGGCGCCACCGGTATGATTCTGCATCTTTCAGGTTTAGAAGTATGAGAACGAAAATTCACAAAAATTCGGCAAATTGCTTACGCAAAACCTTATTTTGTATAACATTATTATGTTGTTATTGTGCAATTATTATGTTAAATAACATTTAATGAACTCGGAATTCTACACGTCGCAACATTATGATAACCACTAAAATATAGTTTATCTATATTATAGTAATTAACAAGAAATAATTTACAAATATTAATAATAATTTTATTGTTTCAGGTAATAAGAAGGGAGATAACACGAATTATAAGCGGCTGTTACATACGTACAATATGCCCTGTAGGGACCGTATGGGGAACTCGTTAAATATGTTGCCATAGATATAGTGTGATCCACGCCGGACGAGTTTGGGTTGCTAGTTGCAATAATTTTACCAAATTGTGGTAAAAAAATGAATTTAGACATTTTTGTTTATTTTTTTTCTGTATAAAAAAGGCTATATAATCTACCACTCACTTTTAGTATATTTTTAGTAAAAAGTTTTCGCGGTTTTTGTTAATCATAGTCATTGGAAATACCTATTTTTCGTGTTTTTTTGACTTTTAAAACAAGTCATTATTCAGAGTAGTGATAGCCTAATTATTGGAACTTGTCCACTCAATGGTTAGGTCCGAGGTTCTGATCCCAGGCACTTCTGATTTATGTGTGCATTAGAAATGAATTATTTATTGCTTTAACTGTGAAGGAAAACATCGTGAGGAAACCTGCACATCTGAGTGTCCCTAAAAGTTCTCAAAGGTGTGTCAATACATAAATGATTTTATTTTTTGCCTCAGATAAACTTGTACAAAATTACGATTTCCTTTGCTTAGGATTCGAACCTCGGACCCTAAGATTGTGAAGATTTCTCATATGTTAAATATATTCAATATTTTTGTTTTTTTCAACCCAAACTCGGCCGACGCACAAATAAAATCGTATTACAATAATCAAGTCTTCTAAGAATCGCGTATGTATATAGCGTTCTTTCTACCTCTACCGGTGCTTGCTTTAGTTTACTTGTCTGACCGGATCTAGTGTGACAGGAGTGCCTACTGTGGACGTCGGGTGAATAACGTCGAAGCTAAAAGACTGTGAAGTTACATGTGCTATAAGGAAATGTCCGTAAAGAGCTACAAAGAGAGAAAATTATTATAATTTATCGTCAGATGTCTTTTGTCCGAGAAAATTTGGGGTTTTTCAATTGAAATTTAAGTGTTCTAAACATATTTGAGAAGGATAGTTGGCAATACTGACTTCAATATACAAAAATGCTCCAAATTTTGTTTATAATAATCACTTATCTAATACAGATTAAGAAAATGAACTCAAAATTGGACGACAATAGAATGTTACTTTCGAATGAGAACATTTTACCGTGATTTAAGATTTACATCCGACGTTCATACAGGTAGGTTAAAATAGTGTGGATAGAAAAAGTTTATTTTTCACTTGTCAGCCAGATGCCAAGGTTTGCAAAAGTATGACTATAACCCGGCTCACGTAGGTGATGTGTTTTAAATTGCGAAAAATATGAAAAGTCTGACCAGAATAAGACGATATCCGATATATATCGATATCCGATAATATAAGTACAATGAATATTGAAGTAAGTCTTAGAAAATTCTCCCACTCTATCCATGCACCTTGTTGGCCATTGGCCATATCTCTCCATCTCCATAATATGGTAGATTGGTAGAAGATAATCATTTATTCAGTCAGATTTGAACGCAGTCAGATTTGACGTGAGAGTCACGTTATAATAAACGCTGATGTGTTCTGATCTGAAGAGTGTGGTAAGGGAGACATACTTATCCGAGGCGTTCCAACTTAGTCCGCAGGGGTAGCAACGCACCTATGGCTGACCTCAGATAAGACCAATCTTATCTCAAGTTGATCACAGATGTCCTTGAGCGGTAGTGGTCACCTACCATCAGGTAGACTGCAGGCTCGTTTGCTAGTTCATTATAATAAAAATACATCATATACGTGGTCGCCGAGTTTTCATACTAAGCAATACCTTGGCATCTTATAAACAGCTGATCAGAAATGACGGTCAACCTCGGCTAGGACTTCCTGTATTATAGATTTTACTACTTAACCTTCCATACGTATTACTCTTAACGTAATACGAATATTGTAGCTGTCTCATCGGCGAATAAAAACAAGAGACCAGTAAAATGTGCGTTGTTTGTCTATTCATTAATCTAATTTTTTACTTAACAACGCAGAAAATAAAATAAATGTGTAATATATACATATATTAACCGAAAACATAATAACAATGAAATTTACAGACACATGTGTGTACAAAATTCTGGAAAGAATACTAATTTTTATAGTAAAAATATCTAAGCCAAGCTCACGCTTAAATTTATAAGGAAAAATATCATATTTACCATTTGCAGTACCCCTATTATGAGTTTATTAAGTTTAGTGAAACGTTCCTAGTTTACGTTTGGGCCCATACGTCTTCATGTAGCGCTCCTAGCAGACCGTTTAGGTACTAAAATTTTACAATGGAAAAACGGGCGTAAACGTAAACCGAGATCGTATGAAGAAAACGTAACAAACTCGTACTATAGGTGCAATGTGTTTCGTTTATCGTCGTTGGCAAAGTCACAATATTCGTATTACTAATATCTTGCACCTAATAAGAAGTACGCATAAAATAAAAATCTTTAATAATAATAATTTTTATCCCGACTGTATGTCTCATCGAAATTCGTAGAATGTTTATATTATGACGTCACTAATACTAATTTTCATTTCACTCACGAATTAAGGATAAAAAACTTAAAAAGTGAAAACCTTTTTTATTTTTATGCGTATTTCCATATATTTAACGATTTAGGAAGATAACGATGTATGTGAGAAAGTTTGATATTATTTTGGTAAAGTTATTTTTGTAAAAAGTCGCACTCTTTTCTCTTATGATTTTTTGTTTAAGCATTCCATTCTAGGTGTTGTGGGCGCTCATTCGCTTTATACATTGGATACAAAGATATTATATGTCTTTAGATTACTGTTCAGACAGGCAAAATATGTCTTTAGTTGTGACTGACATACTTGCCCTGCATTTTTCTTGCGGCTCGCGGGTCTTCCTAAAAATTACCTATTCATTGCCAACATTTTTTTTGCCATCAAATTTTCTTTTCAGTCAGACTATTTAGCCCATTTTTAGTTCATTGGATAATTTTTAAGGAAGTTGGTCAAACGGCAACGATTCGGTAAAAAAGGAAAAAGTACTACTAATTATTTTTTTCTTCAGTCCTAAACAAATATAATATCTTTGTATCAATAACGTGATGGTAAAAGTGTATTTAAATCAAAATGAGTGTCTTGTTGATTTAAAAATAATGTAGATTTCTTCAAAATGTAGTGTCGGTAGTAGAACTTTTAACGTGTTCGATTCCCGGCGAAGCACACATCAAATTAATTGTCATATAATACGTATAACCGATCGTATGTTGTTGTATTTATATTGATACGTAATAAAATATACATAAGGTATGTATTAATATTGTGAGCACATGAATGCTTCAGATGTAAATTCGCAAAGCTTTTTTCAAAAATCTTGTAAATTAACTTTTTTTTTACCTTAAAATGAATTTACAGTTTAAAATTAATTTGTATTAAATTATGTTTTTTACTTATGAATGAGGTGTTCCCAAATTTTGGTTTTGTGATTTATTTACAATGAATTTAAAATACAGGAATTTATATTATTACAATCACTTTCAGAATTGAAATAATTATTACTTATTTTTACTTAGATCACTAGAATCGTATGGCAAATGACGGAATAATTAATTCTTATTATCGTGTAAGTAGCCGTAAACTGCAGACTTTATCGGTCGATAGTTGGGTCGTTTTATCAATCAGTATGGAGAGGTATGCATCCATACTCATTAAGAAAACGAACGACCGACTATCGGCCGATAGTCTGCAGTTTGCGGGTACTTTAAAATGGATTAAAGTTGGTCTGTCGTATAAATCAATTATTAACAATAGAAATCGGTCAATAATGTATTTTATTCATATACCACTGAAAAACATTCTTTATTTGTACATCAGATTTTGTTCATCTACATTTATTTTAAACTACGAACGCCTTTTACTTATTAATTAATTAGTCTATTTTCGAAAAAATATTAATTTCAGGGTTTATCTGTACAATTGCTTAATGATGTGTGAGTTAAGATTTCAAATCTTTCTATATTGTATATAATACTTTGTATTATAGTATTTTGTATTTCTTTTTTTGTTTCGCTTTTCGGTTATTTTATAGGTATGTCAATGCGAGCGGTTCCAAGCGTGTATTGACTATATGAACTATATATTTTATTTGCAAAAATCTTTATTACAAAATAACCACAAGAATGTTTATTTTTTGTATAACATTATGTTATACAACAACAAAAATTATGTTAATTAACATTAAATGTACAATTTTATGTCTTACTAAAATGTAGGTTTTATTTTCATTTATGGATTATTTTAACTTAAATATTTTTGCACACTATTTTCGCAATATTCGTTAATGTATTTGTAGATGTAAATTTACATTTTGATGCGTAAATGTAAACATAGATCCACGTTGGAGCCGCTCGCAGTTTTGGTAAGGCGTAGTAGGTAGTTGTAAAGATAAATTGTGGTAAGTAAAGCTGTGATCAGATTAGGAGGTTGTGATGGACTTAGTGTGGGTTTATACGATTTTTTAATGCTTTTTTTACCGTAAGTCTGGGTCTTCCTATATATATCGACGCGGAATCACAGTTCGTACTGACCCGTTGCGAACGTCTTAGATATATTTCGTAGAAATAAACTATTTATGACGGACCGATTTCGCGTCGGCATATCTGGGGAGTCCCTTAGAGTAGCGACCGAATCCGAATTTTGCTTTAATGTATCGAACAATCTTTAATAATCCTGCCAGTCTCGATATGAAGCCATCTTGTATTATTAAAATAATCTCTGTCATGTCTCGCGCACGGCCGCTGTCACCTGCGATGTTGTGAACAAATTACTAAATAATTATAACATTGTTGATATTGAATAGTCATTAGAATTGGTTTTCGGTTAGTCGTAAGTTGTAAAATAAGTACAATTATTTTAAGTTCAGCTTCTGAGTGAATGATTTTCCGTTTCATTCGGTGGCGTGACAAGCGGCCTATAGGATTGCTCCCTGTTTATAAGCCTGCTCTTTCCAGATTCTGTAATTAATGTTAGCGTAATTGTAAATTAAGATTTCCATCCTAATGTGTCATAACTAAGTGTGGTGACGTTACGAATAAAACTGAAATGGTTTATATTGTGGTTTTCTTTTACCTTATACTCCTTGCGGTCAAACTTGGTTGTTTGCTTCCAAACTTGCATGTAATTTAACAATAATTCTAAACAAAATAACATGTTATTTTGTAAGTATAAAGTCCGACTTTACGCTACGTTGGTAGACTTTTTATTTAGTTCACAAAACGTAGCTTATTTATTGTTATGACTCACGAGATTATATATACTGTTGAAAGACTATATTTTCCCCCGTCCCACTCTTATTGGGCGATGTTCATCATTACTGACAATAATTAGTCACATCATTACTGACAGTAATTAGTACCCTTAGTATGGCTTTCATACGATCACGGTTTACGTTTACGCCCGTTTTTCCATAGTAACATTTTAGTACCTAAACGGTCCGCTAGGAGCGCTGCACGTAGATGTATATACTCAAACGTAAACTAGGAATGTTTCACTAAACGTAATAAAGTCTTACTAGGGGTACAGGAAAAAACATTGGGTTACAATCAGATATATTGGTCAATAAATAAAACAACGTATTTTTACTATATATTTATTGGAACAATTCACTACTTTGTATGATATGAAACCAAAAACAGTTTTGGCATTAATAGTCGAATGTCTAATTTCTACATTGCACATTCTAATTGACTACGCTAATGAAAACTTACACTAACAATTTATAATTATCATTTATCTATTCAACAGACCTAGAATATCAACGTAATAGAATTTAGGTAACAAGTAACTAACAATCACGAAAAATACAGTAAGTACTACAGACTTAATATGTCCTAAAAATCTACGGTAAGATTTAAAAAACGTGCAATAACTGAAAGGTATTGCAGCATAGACAAATTAATTCAATATACTCCATTTCAAAATATGTTTATCACTAAACGGTTCGTAAATGTATCGGAACATATACAAGAGATAAATCGATTATTTATAGTTTGGTAAATGACCTTGCAAAGATATTAATAGATAAAGCCCCGCCTATAATTATTATTCATTGGTCTCGTTATATGATTCGTTAGAGTCAGGGCGCAGTCCTAACCAATGAGCGCGAAATTAATGCAAGTACCGCTAGTTCACAGCCGTAAAAAATAAGTTTTTAGGAATGTATTGTATTACTTTGTCTATGATTCAATACTTGTCTTTTTGTTCTATGCACACAGACATTGAAAATAAAAAAAACAAGACGTTTTTTTAATATGTGCTAAACTTGCATTAGAACATTTATAGATTTTAATAAAAGAGTGAACATACAAAGATTAGATAAATATTAAAATAATTAACGACAACGCAATCGTAATTTTCGATAACTATTTCGCCAATTATATTAAGTACCAATGATGCAACTTTGCTATCAACTAGAGAAAATGATAGCTTGAATCAATGTAATTCTTAATGATAGAAAATATTTTGTTATTTTTATTTTTTATACAAAATTTAATAACTTTGTTTACTGCCACTGGATTTGAGAAAAAAAATATAAAAGTAGAAAAAAGAAACAAATGATGTATAAAAAAGGCCAGGAAACGATTACAAATAAATATATGTATTTCTATATATACTTAAAATATATTTTTTATTATGTAGACAGGTTAATTTTATGATTTTTAAAATAAATGCTTGAGGGAAATGGTACTGATATTTGCAAAAATATAAGTTTGCTGGTATTTTCATATTTAAATAGATATTTTTTTCAATTTCATTAGAAATATTATAACAATTATTATATATTATTTTACAATTTTACTACTATACACTTCATCTACTTATCTATAAAGTATATACATAATTTAAACAAAATATTTTAATATTTAGGTGCAATATATCTATTTCACTTTTAAACTTTGTTCATTTATTTGATAGTAAATATCATTAAAATTGTCATAAACTTTCAAAAACAATAACAGTTTTTGTCGCTTTTGTTATATGTACATATATTTATATTATATCAACATAATTCGTTAAATCTGATTGATTAAAAAAACTTTTCGTAGTATCAAAACTTATTGTAGTTTATAAGTCGCACCATTATTGAAAAAGATAAAATATATAAGTTTTAATATGTATGAATTTTAATAAAACAAAATCATGATATTCTATCGTCATGGTAAATAACTTTATAACATAATATATTATATCTTGGTCATCAATCAGAAATGAAATAAGTATAGAACTATAAGATTCAGCTAATATATTCACTACGGCTGAAGAAACAAACATCTTATTACAGCGAAGTCCACTTTTCCTGTGTTTTACCTGTGAGGTCCTGAATTCCTGTAAGTTAAACTTACGGATTTTTTTTAAACAAAGTTTGTATTTAAATCTTAATTATCTTAAGAATAATACCAACATTATATTGTTGTTATAAGACAGAAATATTATGTCTGACCAATTTGCTTCTATACTTATTACATTTCAACATAATTCTAGCTTAAAGAGAACTAAAATAGATCGATGTGATGATACTTCGCTAGTTGCTAAGCTAAATAATATATTAAAGACGAAATTATACTAGCACTGACCATTGTATAGTAATGAGAACATTAAATTATTACTTATTTTTAATTTTAGATTTAGTTTCATAGGGCTGAATTGCAAGTACTTAATTAATTCTTAAGGCAAGATGTTGTGGTCCATAGCATAACTAGTGAATTTTTCTTTTTTGGTAAGTTAAGGTTTTTAAATAAGATTTTTTATACTGATTTAACAGATCTTGGTCTTCGATCCTTAGATAAGGTATCAGTTAACTTAATTCATTCCCAAGGTAAGATCTTTAAAAAAAAACATATAATGGTAGTTTCTGGTCAGATTAGAAATCTGTTTATAAAAGTAATACGGATATTTTCATATGTTCTATATCATATTTAGGGGCAAAAACAAACAAAGTAACATAATTGCATCATGTAAATAAGATCAACATTTGTTACGTAAAGTAAATACAATTCAAACCACAGCAAAACTTAATTAAATTAATATTAAAACTAACTTATCCTAAACAAGAGTTTGTGACAACTTAAATAAATTAATTTTACAGCATGGAAGACATTTTGATTTTGTTGCTTCATCGTTTTAATCCTAAAGTATTATGCCGATAACTAAATTATTCTCTTTGCACATGGTTTTTTCCATAGATGTTAAGTGGTCACTGCCACCCATGGATAGGTGGACGCTCCTCAAAGGCCTTTTGGCCTTACCAACTAATAGACAGTCCGCGCACAAAAATATCAAAACTAAAATAACTACTACAAAACGTAAAATGCTACAATGGTTATCTATCATTCGTACATCGAAATATTTTGTATGTACAAATATTTAGCACAATACAGAAAATAATAATTGTAATAAAGAATGTTCCAAATTGTTGTTAGAGTAAGACGAATAAGTTCAGATTTTGTATTTTGTTTTGCTGCGCGGTTATTAATTATCTTTAGATACTATCATCACTATCACTACATAGTATAAAACAAAATCGCTTTCCGCTGTCTGTCTCTATGTATGCTTAGATCATTAAAACGGATTGTGATGCGATTTTTTATAGACAGAATGTAAAGATTATGTAATTTAACGCGTGCGAAGCCGCGGGTAAAAGCTAGTAGATGAATAATTGTAGAATTGATAGATTTTATTTTATCTAACTCCCCGAAACTCGTGTTACTAAGCCAATGTAGTTTATGCTAGACCTGTCTATACGTTGCTAGACCAAGTGACTTTACATGACCTTCGAGGACTCAGTTGGAACGCTTCATGTGCAGAGAACATTATTCTAATTTACTATAATGATTTCCTGTAAAAGCTATAGGGCATGAAAAATATCTATCTTAAATATTAATATCTATTCAATGAGATTGATGTATTGATCATCTTATATCTTTTTTTTATTTTTAAAGATAATCATACAATGCATAAAGGGCATTAAAAGTTGATGTTGTAACACGGAATTTTTATTTCGCGAAAATTATTTTTTGTTTTAAAGGACGCTCCGTATAATCGATAACGCAGATTTTTTTTAAATTAATATACGTACAAATGTTTACTATTGCCAGTGAAGCTACTTTTTAAGTATTTTTAAAAGAAAGTCCTATAAAGTCCAAAAAGTTCTAAATTATTTAAAAAAGTTTACGCCCTTACGAAATTCACGTTAACATTTTATAAATTCAAACAATTGAGCAAATTAAAAATCCGAAGTTATACTTCTTTAGGTGCAAGACGAGAGTAAAGAAATACACATTTGTTAATTTTTAGTGTTCCGTATCCAAGGAGTAAAACGGAACCATGTAAATAACCCTTCACTGCCTATCTGTCACAGCGTTCTTGAACCAAAATAGACACTTTAATTATCTTTGTCTTAATTGCCAAAGAAGCATAACTTCTACGCACGTAAATACGTAAACACAACCGCTGTAATTTAATAAACATATCTAAATTTGGAACCGAGACTAAGTACTGAATCGAGACTTAAGTGCATTCAAAATTGAAACACCATGTATATAACTTAAATTAGTAAGTACATCTATAAACTACATCTAATTGAGCTGCGTCTATCTAGTCTACGCTAAAAGTTCATTTATTAGTCAATATCTATATATTTGGTTTATTTATTAAAACAACAGCACCATGTATCATATCACTGTTTGATTCGTTGAATTTTTTGAAGCCATTTACCTAATTGCGGATTATAATTTGGTCCAGTAAAGAATAGAATTAAAATGACTTATATGCTTCTTACTCACTCATTAATAAAGAGAGTGAGAGATTAATTGCAGTCATTTTTTATCTATAATCTTTATTGACACCAGTTATATACATAGATATATAGAACAGTAATAGATATACATATGTAAGGAACTAAGCATTTATGAATTAAGTAGTTTTATTATTTCTAAATATATTATACTTCTTTCATATTTCTGAAATATTTATATCAGTAACAAGATATGGTAAACAG
>DWPV01006858.1:0-11176 GCA_018251915.1 Urbanus proteus proteus
TATACTCCCAATCAACATTAATAGGAGTTTACTGTTTTATTAGGCTAGCAGTATGAATTTCGGCTTATCATGCCGGGGGTCTGGGGTTCGAAATATGTAATTTTTAATTCATACTTTTTAAATTTAATATATTAAATTAGGTACCCTTTATTTACGGGTAAAAAAACATTAGGTATGAGGGAACGAACTTATTTAAAACAAAAGTTTTCAAAATATATGCTAAGCCTATTAATCCAATATCTATATATCAATCCAATAAAGTCTCTCAATACGTATGTAT
Organism: Urbanus proteus proteus; assembly: GCA_018251915.1. Classification (NCBI taxonomy): domain Eukaryota; kingdom Metazoa; phylum Arthropoda; class Insecta; order Lepidoptera; family Hesperiidae; genus Urbanus; species Urbanus proteus. Next base: position 281 of record DWPV01006858.1, read on the forward strand.
TTATTATAGTCATTATAAGAGCCCATGCCAGACATTCTTTAATCTTTATAAACATTACAACATAAAATATAAATAAATAACGCAAAATCAACTGAAAAGTTTTATTTTACCTTATACTTACTGGATATAAAAAACACTTTATAAACAACATAATTAATATTAATATTTTATGTTTAACTATTGTAAAATGAATTCAATAATCGGAGATTAATGAGTGGTAGATACACGTTACAATCAATAGCCCTCAATCGTGTCTTCCTCCAAAAACATTGCGTGGCAACGCAAGACCTAATTGGCAATTTAGAGCACAATGTAACTCACTTAAACCTTATTCCGTATTATTTCAATGAGTTCACTGACAATGGACGGCGGAGTAAGTCACGACTGAACATCCCGCGGGCGCCCACCTGTGCTCACAAAAATTGAGAATTATTAAGTGTATTTTTTCATAATAATTCGACACCATTACCCACTCCGTGATTTTCGGCCTCTTTGTGCATCTGGAATGCCAAGATTGTCAGTAACAAGAATATTTTACACGAAATTACAGGTTCGAATATGGTTTCGTTACCTCCTAATAGAGATTGAGAAGCAGACATCCAGACATTGATTGCAGGCTTATAGAATACAACAGTTCATTATATTGTCTACGGCTTTGTGAACACGTGTAAATGCAACTATTTTTACGTTTTCGTTCTCGTGTTCCGAACATTCATGTTTGCATTAACTGACGTCGGGAACTGACGAACATTATTCATTTACAAAAGAATGAAGGTTTTGTTTAACTTAATTTGATAATTTAAAATAATCACCTCTTGAGTGTTTAAAATTATTTGAGGCTATGTTGACTTTACTAGATCATCAGTAGGAAACTCGACAATTACACCAATATGTAGGTATTACATTTTTTAAATATTGTATTCAGATTTCTAATCATTATCATTACATGATTACTACTTATAAATAGGTAGATCACTTACTGAGTACTGAGTACAATTTTTCCTTATATAGGTACTTATCACCTCTTGAAGTCTTAATCAGGAGTTTAAGGCGCTTAATAAAATATTAGTTACATAATGAGCAACATTTCTTCCTGTACAATTTTCCATTTAATTTTACAATAATGTAATTCGATCGGGTATGTCCACAGTTTGTTCAGTTGGAGTTTGTGGACGACTTTCTTCATCAGAAACCAACAACTTCTTTTCTAATTTGATGACTTCACTTCTTACTAGGATGATGACATAAAACTGCATCGCTGGTAGAAAATAACATATTAATGATTTTTAAAAACAAAGGGGCACAAATCTCAAATCTTACAAATGGTAGACGAGGCATATAGATTATAGTCTAAGACCTAGTATTCATAATGTTAAAGTATGATAGTATTTTTTATTATTTCCTGGAAAACCTCCACATGGTTTCCATATGCTGGACTCCTATCATCAACACCAACTCTGTATCATCACTCTGTGCGCTTTTGTCAGGACCTCGAGTAGATACGCTAATAACACTCTTCCGCTGTCCCGAAGGAGTGTTCTCCTCAGGACACAAGGCCCACATGATTTGGATTGAGCTGGGGTTACCTTAAGCAAAAGTTAAGTATGATTACCTAAAGCAAGTAGCGCAACAATAACTTCGCTATACATTCCACGAGACAGAAGGATTGACGAGGGGACCGTCGCTGCCAGCAACGTTGCAACCGCGTAGTAGTTATACAGTCGCAGCATTGATATATCTTTCTGAAATTAAATAATGAATACTTTCACAGCTGTGTGTATCTCATGCGAGTAACATGAAGCACTGACGTATTCTGGTTTAAAAGGTCTAAAACTAATCTTTACCGTTTTTTTTTTCGAGGGGGATACCTTCAAAAGGTAGCCGACGCCTTGAGAGCGACGCCGGTTTATGTGAGATATTTACCGCACTAAAACCCTCTCCCTAGTGGCCGTCCTTAGCGCTGATTCGTGCACTTCAAGCTCTCCATTGAGCCTTCACTGGAATCCTCCGAGCGCGATACCCCAACGGACTGAACTAGGGCGAGGGCTGCTCTCGACGCGCCGTCAGGTGCACGACGCCTGGATCCAGGCTCCTGGATGGACGATTAGAGCTCCCACTCAAGTCGCCCGCAACCCCGGAAGCCCCCCTTTTAGTCGTCTCTTACAACAGGCAGGGGATACCGTAACACTATTTTGTTCCCGGAACAAATCAAGGGCGTAAAAGGAGGTAAAAGGTAAAGCTAAAAGGGAGTAAAGGGAAATCGCGCTGGAAGGCGTCACATGCGCAAACAGAATCTCTTGTACTTACATTATGACCAGCAACAATAAGCAGCAGATTGAGTATCACCCCCATCCCTAGGATGCTGAACAACACCGTGGAGGTCATGATCTCTACCGAGGTGTCAGCTGTTATCGCCTGGCGCTTGAGCTCGGTCGTGATAACCAGCCAGGCCACTGACATTATTGACAATAACTGCAACAATTACAAAAATATTTTGCTGCATAATTAAAAAATGATTTTTCTTCCATATTATTCTAAACCTTGTAGGTAGGTAAGGCCTTAGCCACTTCATATTTTCTTTTTAAACACTTTTTTCTTGATGACCTTTATTTTGATAACAATTTTCAAATTGGATATAAAAAAATTGGAAACCTCTTATCATACAGGTAGGATGATTAGATCTGCAGGTCATAATTTATACCTTCCTAATATGTATAAGTAAAATAATGTATCTTACTTTAAAAAAACAATTGACTAATCCAACTCGAAGAATGTCAAGTAAACTTTAACCTTATAGCAAAATTGTAAGTAAATAAGAAGAAATATTCTTAGTCCTTAGGTATTTTACGTTTCAGCGTATTTCTTTGTATGTAACAATTAAAACAATGTACAAAAGTGACATTACTACAAAAATATTTTAAAAATATTGAAATTTTACTAGATTTTATTTGGTCTTAGCAAGAATATGGTATTTATAAATTATTTTCATTTAGAACATAAATCATTATAAAAGTTACGAGGGTAGGTGACGTCGAAAATACTTACAAAATTTAAATAGGCAAATATTAATATGCCACGGCGTAGCGGGATGCAGAAACAACACTTATTTACGTCGGGCACTTTAACATGCATGTTTTATGTGTGGCTAAATAAATAACTCTGGTTTAATCGTCCGCCGCGCGCTAAGAATGCTTTATCAAAAATGAATGTTGGTACCTACTCGTAACCCAACCGCACCTTTGCAATCAGAGTACTACAATCTATCCATAAACACAATTATAAATTAAATACTTTGAGAGTGCATTTAGCGCTGGTTTAAAATAATTAATTAGCTTATCAAATCTCATATGTTATGTGTTCTTATTAGTAATTATGATAGATACCAATATTACCAATACATAAAAGTAGGTAGGTAAATTATAAATATTTATCTATCTATATAATTACCATATACCCACCTACCTACCTTAATTTGGGTGTCTTTCCTACCACAAAGGTAGATAAATCTTAAAATGTTTTTTTTTCTGTGCTCATATAAGTACCTTTTTTGAGGTACCTAGTTATTCTAGTTAATAACGGAGCATTGAGGAACACAAGGCAAAGGAAAGAAGACAGTGAACATTTTTTTCTTAAATTATTAAACAAGCGATTGTGCCAACAAAGTTAAAAATTTTGTACCTACTTTTATACACTTTTTATATCTTGCAAGTATATTTGTACAGATGTTTGTTCACATACCAACCTAATTAATAATAGCATTTTACAACGTAAACATAATAATATTTATCTACACAGTACTTATTAAAACCAACAAGTTTTTGCATACCATCTTTTGATATTGACAATTGAATGTCAATGCATCGTAGTTCATTGACCTTTTAAATAAATATTAATATTTTACTGTGTCGAACTGTGTCGAACCAGGTATATAAATTAAAGATGTAGGTAGGTAACTAATTATAATTATTTTAACGCAATATTATATTATGTTAACAATAATCCTATTAAACTATTTATAACTAGGTATATCTACCTACCCAAGTAGGTACAAACAAAGATATGCTTACCTTACCGAAACCAATTTAAAATTTAAGTATAAGTACGGTAGTCACAAAATATAGATATAAGAACAAATACATAATTAATTGATTATTTTAAATACAGTACGGTGGTCACAAATTCTAGATATAGGAACAAATACAGAATTAAATGATTATTTTAAATACTGTTGCATAAAGCGTTGTGTTGTGTTCTGTCGTGTTGTTACTTTTACACCTCTTATACATAATAATCAACTACAGATAGAAAAGGTAGGACTATCAGATTTTCACAATTAAGTACGTGTGTCCGTTTCGTAAGTACCACTAGTCGAACGCAAATCTTCTAGTGTTCTACCACCATTAACATGCCATAATAGGTGCCATGAATAGGAACATTGATGACACAAACTATTCCAAAGCACTACGTAGTTCTTTACGATAAAAGCCGAAACCCTTAATTCTTTCGTTGCCCTTTAACTATGTGCAGCAACCTTTCAAAGTTCACAGTAATATTGAGCCTTAAACGCAAGTAACTTAATTTATAATTAATCAATATACCTAGTCTTATTGTTAACTGCAGCTCGTTTTATATTCCACAACTAGGCACTAGTATCTCCTCAGAGCTGGGGTTGGCCTGGGTTAACTCCGCCATATCGCCCATAAGATAAAACTTGAAAAATATATAAATAATTTTTGCATCAATTTTAAATTACTAATTATAACATACCAAAAAAATAAGTGCTAATTCCTTCGTGGGAATAGCACTCAGTCATATGCAATCAAATGAAGTAATGAAGAGTCATTAAGATCATCATCAAGTATCTCCTTGGCTAATTTATTTATTGAAAGTTATTGCATAATTGAGCCACCCACCGACCGACCCTCGGACTCATACCGATTATCCCCTCATTGTTTATTTTTCGTTCAATTACCATCTGGTTCCCGCCAACTTTGTTACTGATTTGTTTGTTAATTTGCCTAATAGATGATCATGTTTCGCAGGGGTTTTAAATGAAATTGTAAATCTAACTTAACCACGCGTGTGGTCAACTTACATGTAGAAGAACGTCAAATATTATTTTATTTAGTACTATTGTAATATTTACATAAAATTACACTTCATTGACTTTATTATGATAAAAATTTACGATACGAGTTTCTTGCTATTAAAAATATGCAGGCGTATATTTGTAACAATTTTATTGGGAAGTAAGCTGTGACATACTAGAGCGGCATGATACCTACTAAAAAAAGTTGCTCTCCTAAATCTTGTCTAATACCATTCACCCACGAGCAACATGTTTCTATCGACTTCTCACTGCACACTGCTCAGTACCCCTATTACGAGTTACGTTTAATGAAACGTTCTTCTTTTATGCTTGAGCCCATACATCTACATGCAGCGCTCCTAGCGGACTGTTTAGGTGCTAAAATTTTATTATGAAAAAACGCACAGAAAATTAAACCGCGATCGTATTAAAAAACGTAACAAACTGGTACTTGCTCTCCACTGGGTAAATGCTGGCCTGATGCTCATATAAAAATATGATAACTTCTTTTAAAACACCCTGCTTGAATGAATGTAATTATAATAATTGAAATTTAATTTTGTTAACTATCAGAGGGTCCAGAGGATTATTTAAAAAAACATGTTCATTGTCTATGACTATATCATTTTCAGCGGGTCTTGCGTATCTGTGTCATTTTTTACATTTCGTGTTGTGTAATCTGTAGACTTCGATTCGCTAGTTCTTGATTGTCTTGAGTAAATTACTTGAACCGATTTTGGTTGTATTAGTGCTTGTACGAACATAAAATATTAAATAATTGTTTCAAATTATAACATATAACCAGAAGTTACTCAGGTAAATTGCAGTTTATTCATATAAGTCGTAAATAATGTATCTTTACTTTCGTAAATTTTGAGGTTAGATAAGGTATCACGCAACCTTCCAAATTGTTATTTAATATTAAAAACCAATAATATCCATTTAATATTTCAATATAAGTATTGTATAAATACATTTTCGTTATCATAAACGAAAATTACCCCAAGCCCTAACGTTCGTAAAAGTAAAGTAATGTTCGTAAACCCAGTGTAAGATGCTACACTTAGCATTTTTTCAATTCTAATAAAACTTTGAATATGATTAGTAGTAGAAGAATTGGCCCAACTAGCAGTCCAATGGCTTTAGTATCTTGTAAACATTATCCGCACTGCAGGCTACACCTATCAATGATAAAATTATAAAATATCTAAAACCATATATATTGTTGTAAAACTGGTCGTTTCCAACTGTGTGTATAAGACTCAAAAATTACTTCAGAAATGGCGGCGCAGCTTTTCAACCGCATTGGTCAAGTGGGTCTCGGGATGGCGTTAGTTGGTGGTGTTGTAAACTCTGCACTATACAACGGTAATTATCCACTTATTAATTTGCACACAATCATGATAATCATGATGCATTTGGCCTAGCATGTCTCTCACACTTGATACGTAATTGCTACCTTCCATCCATCACACAGCTCGGACATACACCTCACCAAAAGGGCTTTTGGCCTTAAGTCGTCTACAGGTATCAATGTAGATGACCAATATTAATTTTTGAAAAAGAAAATATAGTATTTCTTGGTCACTTGAGTTGTACTCGTTGTACTATTATAATATATCTATTTTCAAATTAATAAAACTAATAAAACTTTATTAAAATTCAAAATTCATTAAAATTAATAAAACTTCAAATTAACAGCCATATCTAGAAACACGGTCGTGTTTCAAAGCCATTGTTTGAAACCGCACCATGTGTATATTTACATGAACCATTTGGAGCCACTTATCACCCCTATCATCGTAGTAAGGAAAACAAAGGCAAATGGCAAGGCCATACTACATGAATAATAATTGAAAGTGGTAACATTCTTCATGTTCAAATTCCAGTTGATGGTGGTCATCGGGCAGTAATCTTCGATAGGTTTGCCGGTGTCAAAAACTTGGTTGTCGGTGAAGGCACCCACTTCTTCATCCCATGGGTGCAAAAACCTATCATCTTCGACATCAGATCCAGACCTAGAAACGTACCAACAGTTACTGGAAGCAAAGGTGGGTATTATAATATTCTAGACATATTATCTGCAACAAATAGCCGCTACCACGCATAGCAAAGTAATTCTCCCATGTAAGATTAGTCTTACATGATGCTGGCCACAGATGCAGGTGTAGAAAACACCTGAAGAATGCTTCAATTAAAAGAGTGTGTCTATTATTATTGTGTGTGTAGCATATTCAATAACCCCTATGTTAAAACTCCTTGAGTGTCCTTTTTATCCTTACATCTTGATGAGTCTCAGAAGTCCTAGATCCAGAAGGGCAAAGTTTTAAGAGTACTAGACCCAAACTTACTGTTATGAAAACTAGTAATTATTTTTGGGATTATCTTAAGAATACTCGTTGCTACATTTATAATTTTTTCTGTCAAATTTCAGATCTGCAGAATGTCAACATCACACTCCGTATTCTGTTCAGGCCGGTGCCTGACCAGCTCCCCAAGATCTACACCATCTTGGGTATTGATTACGATGAAAGAGTACTGCCATCCATCACATCTGAGGTGTTGAAGGCTGTCGTAGCACAGTTTGATGCAGGAGAGCTCATCACACAGAGAGAGGTAATATATCATAATTAATTCATTTTATTGTAGTTATTTATAATAAAAAATCAACCGCCAACTACCAATAACCACCACTACAACATTTCATTAGACAAACATGACAAAAGAAGTAAATCAAACCAAAAACGAGATCTCACATAAATTGGTCTGCCTAAAATCCTAATTTTAATTTACAGATTGTGTCTCAAAAAGTGAATGAGAGTTTAACTGAAAGAGCTTCACAATTCGGTTTGATCCTCGATGACATCTCCATCACACACTTGACATTTGGCAAGGAGTTCACTCAAGCTGTAGAATTGAAACAAGTAGCACAACAAGAAGCAGAGAAGGCCAGATTCCTTGTAGAAAAAGCTGAACAACAGAAGAAAGCCGCTGTCATAGCAGCTGAGGGTGATGCACAGGCTGCTATATTACTCGCCAAGTCATTCGGCACCGCTGGAGAGGGTCTCGTTGAACTCCGACGTATTGAAGCCGCTGAAGACATCGCTTACCAACTCTCCAAGTCCCGCAACGTCACTTACCTACCACAAGGACAAAATGTTCTTCTAAATCTCCCCACACAAAACTAAGAACAGACTTACTTTAAATTTTAATTTGGTGGTAACATGTACAGTAAGATTAATGGTTGGTTCTGTGCAATTGCATTTGTATTTACTTTACAAAAGTTGTATAAGTATTTTGCATTTTAAAGACTTAATGGTACGGTTCCGACAATAGCCTGTAGTCATTTATTAGTTGTATGAGAAATTGTAATTACGCATTAAATAAACTATACATTGTTAAATTCCTGCTCGCATTATTTTATCCTTGATAAGAATCTTCCAAATATATCATGTTGACATATCCATCCATCATGATTCAAGGTGTTCTAAACAACATCAGCTTAATATTTGGTAAAGTTAAATGAATAAAAATAGAAACCTCATATTAATTGATGTGTAAAAGATATACCCTCAATTTATTGTTGAAACACTTAATTTCTTAATGAGTATCCTATAAATACTATAAATGCAAATGTCAGTTTATTTGTTTGCTTGTAATGCCTTCATGCGATAATGATAAAACCGATAGTTATGAAATTTTGCACATATTGCCAGGGGTCTGAAAAAGGACATAGACTACCTTTGATCCCGAAAAATTATAAAGGACTACTCTTGAGGGATGGAAAAGTAACTTTTATACCTACAATGTACCTAATTTCATACCTACGGCCTGTGCGAATGTACACATGAGCGCGGATAAATACAAGTAAATTATAAAAGATATTTTTTGTATTGTAGTAGAAGTTAATCGCAACTATTTCCACTTTTGTTTGTATTTGTTTCACATACCAAAAAGCTTCCAGAATTAAATTCTTCACATTTCCGAATATTAAAGAACACATCCTTTTTGATAAGGGGTTATTAATAATCTAAAAGGATTAAGTCATCTTCACTAATACAAAGTACAAAAAATATATTTACTTATACTTAACCACTATACATCATAAAGTAGTATGTAATATGATCAAAAATAATAAGTTTCTATTTGGCACTTAGTCCTCTTCTTCCTCTTTATCTTTATCTAATAAATACTTTTCTTCCACTTTATTACAAAATAAATTTTCTCTAACACAAACTTCTTTTACATATTCCATTTCACTCTTATTAAGTTTACTGGGAAGAGTTAATTTGTACAAATTCACATTTTCTTTGAAAGTCTTGACTAAATTATCTACTTCCTTTTTAAATGTATCGCTAACAAGTTCCAATGATTCTCCACAGACTAATTTGTTTTGATCGCAAGTTTCCTTTGTTTTCAGTAATAATTCATATTCAGCTTTTATTTCTTCATTTTCTGGACACAATTGGATGGCTCTCTTCAGTCTTTTTTCTGCTTCATCAAACACTCCAATCATTCGAAGAGCTTTAGCGTTTTGGAAGAGCGCCTTACCATTGTTCCAAAGACTCTTAAGCCTATTTAGCTCATTACACGCTGTACATGCTTTAAGTGGCCTTTTTGTTTTATTGTAACAAATAGCAAGATTTGTGTACAATTTAACTAACAATTTCTCTTGTATGCTTTCTTCTGCTTCATCCGCCAGACGACATTTGTGTAGCATAAAAATACCTTTTCTAAATAATTGAATAGCACCAGCATAATTTTTTACTTTGTGTAAAGCTGTTCCTGAACTGTATAACATTTTGACCTCTTGATGGACTCGACGAAAGGTGTTTGGTTCAGAAAAATCCAAATAACTGAAATAAAAAAATACCATTACACAAGAGCAAAGTTCATAAGTACACAGAATAACTATAAATCAGTAGGGATTAGTTGGTTAAAGATTCAGTAGCAAGATTTCACCCGCAGATTCTACGAATTGACAAGAAAACTTAAATAAAAGTTTCTAAGAACTACATGATATATGATCAAGCTTACAGAAAACAGAAAATATAATGTTTGATACTAGCCCAACATTTTTTTTTTACTGTTCTCAAAATGCATGTGGATTCTTAACATTGGAAGAATAAGAGTATAATAAGATATCTTACCCTTCCGCAGGAGTAATTATGCTCTTAACTAGCTTAACATAGAATACACAATCTGCTTTTGGCTTTATTCTTGGTGGAACACCTAACTCTCCATACATAACTTGGTAAGATAAAAGGAAGATAGACATTTCTCCAACCAGCATTGACGTTATGGCTATTTGAAGTCCAGGAAGTAAACCATTCTTTAAATCCTTTAAATCTACAACCTGTACAAAATTTTAATAAGTGCAATAAATCATATTTCTTTATATGATCGATGTAGCAAACAAACATGCAGTCCACCTGATAGTAAGTGGCAACTGCCGCACATGGACATCCGTAATCAACCCTAGATATGATCAAGGTCCGACCTGAGGTTGACTACGGATGCGATGCTACCCCTGAGGACTAAGTTAGAACACCTCAGATAAGTCATCATCATCAACTCATTATTGTCTCACTGCTGGGCCCTGGTCTCCTCTCAGTGAGAGGGATTTTATAGGTATCGAATTATATATAGTTCTACCACTTCCTCCACACTCATTGCCCAAAAGTAGGATTTTCTGTGTCGTGAATGCTAACAAACTTCATATTTTATTTAAAAAATACAATCATTTACCAAAGGTTTATCTATTTTCCGAACATCAAATGGCTCATCTTCGTTTTCCCAGAATCCAG
>DWPV01006859.1:0-11175 GCA_018251915.1 Urbanus proteus proteus
GATTACAAAGTTTTCAAAGAAAGTTCAACGTGGGCTGCGGCGCGTGCCGCTTATGATTCTTACGAAACCGTGAGGCGGTCGCAGTCCGACAATGATTTTCTAATTCCGCAGATTAAAAATAAATTAGAACATGTCACATTTGATTTATAATACGATAGACTTACGAACTTAGTGTTAAGTTCTGTAACCTGATTTTATTCTGGTAAATGGAAAACTAATTATCAGTTAAAAAATAACTGTATTTAACTACTAAGTGGGATGTTAACGTTGAATTCGAAGTTTTTCTTAAAACCTTTACAGATGTGTAAATAATGTTCTTACAGATAAGGAGTCATTAATTTATAATGTCATAATATATTACCAACGTAAGACCAACACATTAGCGCAAATCATCGTTGTGTAAATTTTATAATACATTTGCTTTACTTGTTAATACTATGGAGCAATATAAAGAACAGATTAAACATAATAGTACGACTATCGATTTTTAGCCTTTGACACGGTTGCATTATGAAGCGACATCGCCCCCGCATACAACCAAAAAGCCTTTAAATATTGAATAAATACACCTACAGCCATTTGCAATGTCATGTAAGCCTACCAAAATTGAAAGCTGTTTGGACAAACCTTCCAAGACGAGCTCGCGAGCTTTACAATTTCACTGGGTTCTTATGCAGTTGCCTAATATCACGTAGGTTGCAGAGACTTGACTGGGCGATCCTCGCGTCTAGTTTTGGGTTGTTATTATCAATATAAGCTTTATCACTGTACGTTAGAGAAAGATTTAGAGTAACGGCTAGATGTACCGTTTTCAAAATGGAATTACACGTCAGTGTACGATGTCGCAATCGACACGTGCGCAGCGTTGGAAACTCACTCAACCTGTTGATTGAAATTTAAACTTCACAGCCTTTTTTAATTGGATAGTATTTGGTATTTTTTTCATTATGGTTAACCCGTTTTGTCCCACTGCTGGGTAGGTATCGCCTTTCAGAAGTAAAAGGGTTAAGGCTACAGTCAACTCCGCGGTTTAAAAAATCCAGATAGGTAGAATTTGTGTATTTTCTAGGTGATTATTTAGTTTTCTGTTCGGTTCTAGCACCATACCTACAGCAATACGTAGGTAGATTATTGTTTGAATTTACTAGTTAATGGTGAATGTGTTTGCCGCCCAAATGCTTAAATGTGCAGTGTGGGAAGTGCGTTGACGTCATAACAATTAACGTTCAAAGCCTTCTTACAACGGAACTTCAGATAAGGTTTCGGTAAACAATGATATAATTAGTGCTCTTAGCTTAACTAGTGCTTATCTTGTGCTCTACTTTAGTAGGCCACTCGAGGCTTACCGATTACTTGAGACTGTTGACTTTATTTGTCAAAACAAAACGCTTAATCCGCGATTTATCTAAAAGAAGAAAATTCATTGAGTCGATAAAGTTTTATTTTGCACTCAAATATTATTAAAATAAGTATATCACGCTTAACAAAATCTTTTGTCCTTAAATGTTCAAAGAATGTTAGGTATACTTAGGGCATACCGTATAGAGTAGCTGCATAACTTTTCTTGACTGTAATCTGGTTAAAGTTACGTAAAACCATTGAAATATAAAAAATAAAATGTGTTGTGTTTAAATAAAGCCACGAGAGTAGGTTCGTGAAGGCAATCCACTTAAACTTCTGTCTCTCTCACGCTTACGGGGAATGCATTTTCTGTCTCCCCCTGGCGCAGGCGCAGCCTCCGATTGGGATGGTTTCTTGGAACTCAGAGCGTTCCCTTAGTTAGATGATAGTATCTGCTCTGCAGTTAGTTGTGTTCTGTGTAAATACGTAGCCGTGCCCTGTATTATGTTTCTTTCTAGTCCTCAGCTTGGACTTTTCTTTTATTTTTCTTTTACTCAGCTCAGATTCAAGCAAGCTGATGCTTTGTATTCTTTATTTAGATGTTTTTATCCTGATTTAGCCTATTATACATATCATCTGATATAAGATCATAGCAATATAATGTTTATATTTATAAGTTATTTTACTAGGCGACCTTTGTTCATGTCTAGGTATCCTTTGTTCCGATACTTATTGCAAGTTTTGAAAGCTTGAAGTTTTGGCTCTAATACTTTTCAACAATACTATTTTTCTTTTAAATACTTACACAACGTCTTTCAAAACATTCTCAAGAGCAGGCGTGTAAATGTTACATAATAATTCCTACCATAATTAAAAAAGAGAATTAATTTCTAGTAAGCCTATAACTTCTAAAAATTGAAGGCGAGAGAGCTTAAAATTTTCCTTATAATATCCACCAGTAATGTTATAATATAAACGCGTACAAGGCGAGTTACTATTCCTCATAAAATACAGATACAGTAAAACTAGCGGGTTTGTTTTGCCAACAGCGATATGTCGTCTTTATCAAATAGATTTTATTTTTCAACTCTTATCATTCATTCACTTTACACAAGTACACTATTTGTAATAACTGCATTTGAGTGGTCTATCCACTCAGTTTGTTGTTGGGTTTTCACTCAACAACTATTACAACAATAAATAAATTAAAATATAGCTTATTTCATATTTTGATTGGTACACTCTAATTAAGATCTTTCATTTAACTTCAGATATGTAAGTATGTCTACAAATCTTGCAAGAAAGGTTTGATCTTTCCCGGGAACTAGTTGAGCTTTAATATAGGCAACTGATTTGGATGACAATTCAAATCAAATCAAATAATTTATTTCCACGAATATAACATACAGTTGTAACAAAAAATTCACTATGTTCCACCTCTAGAGGTATGCAAGATTTACAACAATTTGGATGATAAATCTGTTCTAAAACTAATATTATAGACACCCAAACTTTTATAAAATGTTGATTGTGTTTATTTAATATCTGACTAGATTAACATCAACTAGTATAAATAGATATGGCTAAAGCAAAAATGGCGCGACAGTTGTAACATACTACAGTTTTGTTTGCTTGTGGCGTAAATTCTCCGTATATCAACAGTAAATGACCTAAAACGTAATTTGAGCTCGATGTGGGCATAACGTGTTAACTAGATACTGATAAAGATTACAGTCCACAAAGTCGTTGACACTGATAGCCAGGCGAGTAAACTGATAACAAAAACATATAATCAAAAGCACATCACACAATTTTCGTTCCGGGCGATTAGCGGTATAGCCGAAATAATACAGGGTGAGCCAATCTTTTAATATGATTATGGAGTCTGGGGTGGTGCAGAACCCTTTGTTACTTGTCTCTGCAGATATCACTGCACCAGCCCTTTATGCTTAATTACATCTACTAATGCTAAGGGCTGGGTGTTCTGACTTGCAAGGTGTGGTGCGAAGTATTCCAACTTAGTTGTTAAGTTAACTGAGATTTGATCCAGACTAAATATGTATGTCCATCTGTATGTCTATGAGTGGTTAGTGGCCACTTATCATCAGAAAATTCAGAAGATCTCTTTAATCGTTTGTTACTTCCATATGATAAATCATAATGGTGACGTATCGTGTCAAAATAATCTTGTCTCAAAAGGCAAATATTCGTGCAAACTGGACCAAGAGTATTTGTAATGCAATATGCATTGAAATAGATATTACCATTATCTATTCGTAGATAATAGAGGTACTTTATAAGGTGCAATTTTAACTAAAGTATGAAATACACTATTAAACCATTATTGAATCTATTAAACCAAATTACGAAAATTGCAATTTACTTTAGTCTGTCCAAATAAGTCCACTCTGTATAAAATGATGGCGGTTGAAGATTTGAAATTAAATTCTTTAAAGTAAAAAATCATGATGGTTATATAATATGAAGACGCCGATTACTTTAGCTAAAATATTAGCATTATTTATTACTAACTTTAGGTTTAGTTGATTTTAATGTTTGACGTGGCACGGTGGTCACTAATTTTAAACTTTATAAGTGAAGACTAAAGAAGACATAACTGTCAACATGATGATACATTTTTTTATCATTGTAGCTAATTGGATTATTATTCCCACCCTTACTGTCCTTATAACGTGCATTCGCGAGAGAAAAGAAAGTCAGATTCATCAGATTACGCAGAATTTAAGAAAGTTTAGATAGGGAGCACTCGCGAATCTTATCATGATCGCAAACCTCGAATAAACCAAATTTAACAACTTGTCATCGCTATTTTTACCGCACGAACGATAAATCTCGCACATTTTATTTTGGAATAGAGCACTTACTCGCGGATTTGCTTGCGTAAGGCGTTATTTACTTGCAGGGAGGAATAGCTTAATAGTATTTTTAGGGTTAAAGTGTTACATATACTCTACAACTAATACTCCTTAACCATTTAAATCAATTCAATATCTAAATACCTGTACAGAGGGGCAGATAAAGAATATTTCTAAAAACATTACTTATCTCAGTATCGTAAAAATAATAGATAATCTAGCTAATCTATTTTTTAGAAATACCAACGACCATTTATTTTTTATATATGCATAGTTTTTATGCAGCAGGTTTCAATTTTGACGGATTGCGTGTTGTAAATTGGTATATTCCAGTCCAAAATCGGCCCGTGCTAAATTGCCTCTAGCTAGTTATTAAGTATCTAAATTAAAATCAAATTTACATGCCATTGCTAACTAAAATGCTTTCGAAATGACAGTATCGATTTCCATATGAGTAAGTAGGTACGTTATTTATTGGCATGAACTTATTAATATATTTCTGAATAGCGCTGAAACGGGATTTGAAAACAAAACATGAAATAGCGTTATTCAGTTGTCAAAGTTGTTGAACTTTGTGATTGATAACCTATTACTTTTCCACACATGGGTAGGTATATAATAGGTGTTCTCTAAGAGTGACAAAGGTTCACAGTCAATTGGTAGCTTTTCGCAATGTCTACAACGGCTCTATATTATATTAATATTTATATGTCCTTACGTATGTAATTTGTATAACATTGTTATGTATGTTCTGTAATTCCATCCATATATAAGCAGTTATGTAGAGCAAAATTCCATCCATGTAGTTATGTAGTTAGTCAATGTTTCGGAGTAAAAATGTTTGATGCTTATCTAGTTTCAACTTTACCTAGAAATGAGAATGTTCCATATTCCTCACCTCGGTAAAAAAGAAGACAATATTTAAAACGGGTTGTATAATAATATAAAGTGTACTAACGTCGCAATTTAAAGTAGAATTTAGTTGTTTCACTATCCAGTTTTCTATACTTCCAAGAAACAGACAGAGATGCGCCATAAACGTGTTAAAGAAATAAGGCGGATACTTAAAGGTGGTAGTACCGGTGGGCGGTAGTAGCCACTTACCATCAGGTGGACTGCATAGAAGTTGGTTCAGGATCGCTAGGGTTTAGAGTGTAAATTGCAGGCTAATTTGATTTATATGGCTACTTTTTCAACTTTTTGGTGACATTATACACGCACCTACTTCATTTTTATGGCGTGAAGTATGACTTTGCGAACTAAAAAAATTATATCGTCATTTATGTCGAACTATAATAGATCCTCCAGCGTTTATCTTTTGACTCTTTTTATCTTTTGACATAATTTATACATTGCAGTTATTAAACTTAAACGCGTAATTGTCTAAATGTTAAATTCTAACGAGTCAAGGCATCCAAGAGTTTGGACTGTGAACTGTCGATAGAATTCATGACTAGACTCAGTCAAGAACCAGTTCCACTAATCTACCTAGCCAATTTATATGTAATAGACTTCGTGCGTGTCTTACTAAGGAATGTTTTACGTAACGATTTAGTTACTAGCTCCAAGTAATGCCGCGGACTGAATTATATTGAACTGATTTGTTAATGATATAAAGGGCCGCAGAAGTATATGTGCATAATGTTAATACCACTCAAACAACTACGAATAGTAAAGTTAACTTTGTAATTGAATAAATGCTACGATTTCTAGATAACGAAATTCTTAATGCTATATTTTAAGTGTTGCTTTATCGGTAATCAAAATTCAGTCTGAACACATGATTTTTTAAGCTTTTTATTCGTAATTTTAAAGGTTGACTATTGCTACCAAACAATGAGCTATTAGCCGATGTAGACTAAATATTTACATTTTTTATATTAATATACTTTAAACATCAAAAGTACGTAGTAATATAGGACAAGCGAGTTATATTAGTTGAGTTCTTTAAGGAACGTTGATGTGGCCAAGATATTTTTATAATATTACAACGATTTAAACTTAAACGGTTTCTCCGAAGGAGCTTGTGCTTGTAGTAACGTAGGTACTCACTACACTCCTGACCATATATTATTATGATGTCATACATAGGTAAGTATTGAACTAACTAACGTGCGGCTCTGTCTATATCATCTAAATCTATTTGTGTGTTTGTTTGTCTGTTTGAAATTAAACTGTGCAAATTCAGCTCAACAGGACTGACATAAAGTCGGTTAAAAATTATTTTAGATGTTAACATTTTCTGCATTATGTTTGCAAAATCAATTGGAAACACACGCATAATAGGTACACTACTTATTTCACTTACTACTTACATGTAAGATTTTAAATTATTAATTTTATTTTAATTTTAGAATACCATTCTTGCGATATCGGAGTAAAGACGACAAAATGTAACATAAACTGAAGTTACTCGAAGGTCCTTTAACCTACTCTATTTTGTATTTACTTAGCATTAAGCAAATGTCGGTTGGTAGATGATGACTTTTATAGATACATAGATTAAGTTACAAAATGTATATTTTAAAATCTAAACCTCTTCTCTGCAAGGAGACCTGTGCCCAGCAGTGGGACACCAATCGGTTGACGACGCTTATGTTTGTTCATAATAGGCTTGCGTTCGACCGAAATCACTTACCGCCGTACCGAGATAGTATTTCAGATACCACCAAGTTATTTCATTTAAATAAATAAACAATATTTAATATTACTTATCTACTAATTAACACAATAAATTCAACTTCATTATACAATGCAGTCAATGATAAATGGAAATATATATTTATTTAATGATTTTAGAAGTAACGATCAATGTTAACTAGAATAAGCTAGAATGTAGCGCTTGCATAGAAAACGTTTAAAAACTTTTCCTTAAACAATTCCAAGTACAACCATAATGCATAAGGATTACAATCCCGTTTATGTAAATCTTACTGTGTACTTTATCATTTGATATCCTTATCAGCGGTATTTTATTCCCGTGGAAACGTTATCATCCAGCTATTTTAGAAAAAGCGGGAGCCGTGTTTGCGGAGCGACCGAAAATCGACGCACTACAATCTAATAAATATCGATACAGTGCGATCAGTCTAATCTAAAAACATATAAAAAGTTTGAATAAAATATTTTTAACCGTTTGATAGTGGCGCTTAAATCGGCCTGTGGCGTAGTGAAGTTTGTACTAAATACTAAGCTACATTATTGGTGGCGTTCCATGTATTGAATTTAATATTAAATAAGTTTAATTTCTTATTCAAACTATTTTACAAAATGCTTGAATAAGAGCTAAGAATTAAGAGCTTGATTAGATATGTACGGATTACGTACCTACCTATTTAAGTAGATCTATATAGCTTTTAAATACATATATTATTTAGTTTAAAATTGGTATAATTGTACTAAAGATATTTACTTTTATAATATTATGGTTGTAGCAAAGGAGCATGCAGCTCAACTGTTGGTAAGTGGCCACTGCCGCCTATGGCTCACTTTCCTACCTTACTAAATATCTTTTTATGTGGAATGCAATGTGAAACCCTTGCCTTCATTTAAATATATCATGCATTACAAATCTCTACTGATAGCGTAGCTTTTAGTGTGCCGTACCTTGACGTTTTCGAGGTCCTGCATATTTGCATAGGCTAAGTGATACCTGAATATTATTTATCTTCTGATAAAAATATCGGATTCCAATAAATTCGTAAACATTTCTTGTTCGAAATGATAAATAAGAATACTTGGTGAGTATTGATGTAGACTTTTTTAAGACTTTTTTAAGACTACTAGTTAACGCTAAAATTAGATTTTTTTGTTATCAAAACTCGTACTAAGGCTGCACTACAGTTCCGTTTCATCGTTGTTTTATAATCTGTGCGATCATGTACTCGTATAAAGCACAGGAAGTTCATGGCCGTACGTACGGACGCTACGTTGAGTGTACTCGTAAAAGATCTTTAAAGCTATAACTATAAGGTCCAGTAACTGGAGTGTATTCAACGAAACCAGTTTATGTGTTATCTTTCTCTCACTTTCTAACCTTTTTCCTATCGGAAATCTGTATGATAAAAATGGAATTCAGGCGCATATTACACGTGCGTAATGCCATAAACTAAAAGGGACGTACCGGATCAACGTTGAAAGTTTTAATGTAAGCGTATACATTTCTGAGACTGGTATTTAAATTAAGATAAAACTAGATATGACATGATGAATTAAAAAATATGATAAGAATATAAAGGCCCGGGAGACTGCGTTAAGCTGAAGTTCTGTAAATTTGGTCATCCAACGTGATTTTTCCAGCAAGCTATAAAGTAAAAATGTACCTACTTAAGTAGTTTTTTTTTTCTAATTATATTTTTTTGCATTATTTTCAGTCACTTATTGTAACAAATTAATGAATACACTTGGAACTACATATGTATAAAATTGATCTAATTTCAGTCATTAACCCTAATTTTTTTAAGTGCTCATGTATAACTTATCTCCATTTTATTTTACTTATCCTATGACTTCGGTGTCCATTTGGTTCTTACGTCTATGGATGCCGTCGTGCATCCATTATCGACTCATCTCTAGCTCTCAGTTCACGAGCCGACCTGTTCTCGTTCCAGATTTCTTACTAAATAGTCATCTACTATAACTATAAGTGTTATTTAATGTATGTGGTTGGTTTGGCTTAAAGAGCAAAAACTGCAAAAGTTCGTTATTTATACAACACTATAAATAACGAATAACTTTTGACGATCTATACTTATAATAGGTTAAACATTGTGTAAGAAAATAAGCAATAACCTGTGTTTTATTTAAAATAGGTTTATATGAGGTTAACATTACAATGTTAATGGAAATTATTATAAAATGATACGTAGCTAAGTATGTTTCAACTTTTGTGTTAATCAATCTTAAAGCTACTACCTAAGCAAGTTACGACCAAATTTATGACTGTATCTAGTCGTTATGGAATAATCCGAGGATGAATTACAGGCATATTTATATTAACTTACGCATTAACTAACGAAATAATAAATAATGAATATATTCGATTTGTTACATCAGTAGGTACTTATCGGAAAAAAATCTTTTAAAGTAATTAAAATGCAATTTTTGTATATTTTTAACAAAACAGGCGTTTAAAGTAACATGTTAATGTACTGAGCGTGTACCAGTGGTACACCCAGTTCATTATGCTTTACGCACCTTCAATTAGGCACCACAATCTAAAACACGGGAGGCCGTATCTTTGTTTCTCATGTACGAGTGAAATTCCATCGTTGTTTGACGCGAGCGTGCAGCCTTCGTTAGCCTCAGCACGAGCCTGCCCCGTGAGTAAATAGGTACTCAGAGAGCGAGTAACGTATTACTATTTATATTTATGAACTAACTGTGCTCTGCGGTTTTACTCGCGTTTAAATGTTGTTACATTTACATATATGACATACCTATAAACGTAAGTGATAGTCGTCTGTATTGCATTGTACCTGACCACAGCCGGCCGCATGCGCTTGGAACACGCGCTATTTATTTTTCCAAAAATTAAAGATGCCTAAGTTATGCATTAATCAAGTAGCTATCAAGTACTTTAAAAAATGACACCATTAATTTCAATGTAATTTTTTTTTATTTTTTGTGTAAATTGACATTCAAAAAGTGATTTTGTAAATCCTACTTTGAAATAAATTCTTTGACTTTTGACTTTTGACTTTTATCTGCCAATGAATGCTCCATCAAAACCAGCCCAGTCGCTTCGAAGATTATTACTTTCAGTTTTGTATTTATAATAACAAATGCTTTGATAGTTATGTTTTTGATTTATCGGTCAAATGTAGGCATTTGATAGAATCTAAACGCTTACTGTACGGATTTTTAGTCTAGTCCTGCTTATATTGAGTTTTAAAACGTGCCTCACCACACACACCGTGTTGACACTGTGTCCAGCTCGAAGGAACACGCATTCCTACACTAAGCACTCTCTTACACGGAGCCTTCAGTTGGAAAACGGCATACGTCACCTTGGTTATTTGTTAGAACGTTAGTACAATGTAATACGCGCATGTAGCTACGTAGAGTTAATCTTTACAAATGGAGCCTTTTGAACATCAACGCAAGAAGCGATAACGGCTTTACGAGGAACATAAATTACAACGCATTATTACTGGTTATTCTCACCTCGTTTATAAGATCCGTGTCCATATTTCAGGCTACGGTACATACATAAATTTATAATAAGAAGATATATACGCCGTAACATCTGTTTATAATAATAATACTATTACAAAATAACATATATTTAGGAAGTAATACCTATAGTAAGTAAATAATATACATACTTAATATCATAATAATTATGTATTAAAATTTCTACGTCATTCAGAGGCTCCAAGCGACTGAACCGACTGTGTAAACTAAAATCCTACATACCTGTTTGGGCAAAATGTTTCTAGAATATAAGACTATAAGTCGTAACTGAACCTTCAGTTTAGTATTTAAGACAATTCAGTACCTACATATGTACATATGTACCCAGTGGGTAGGTATAGGTACGTACCAAAAAAAAAGAGTTAGAAAAAATGGTGTAAAACTGTGTTTTGTGGTTTAATAATAATTCCTAAGGTTAAAGTGTAGCATTTTTAAGCTTATGATCTTAGAAAATGTCCATTTATATTTAAATATGAAGACGATTAAGTTACAAAAGAAACAAACAAACTTCAATTTACAGTTGGAGTCGGCGGTTAAAGCACAATTACGGCATAATTAAAGGTATAAATCGGGTTTTAACATACTTAAAGGTGCCATCGGTTATCCGATTTACGAAAGTGCCATTACCGGTTAAGTGCGAAGTGATTTTTTACAGAATTCTTATAATTTTTTACGTGTGTGCAGTTGTTGGACGGGTGAGCGGCCGTAGCAGTGGTATGGGGGTCTTACTATCGATGATTATGTATCGAAAGCTGACGATGAT
>DWPV01006860.1:0-11173 GCA_018251915.1 Urbanus proteus proteus
TTTGACGGGACTTTCACTGGAAGATAGCTGAAGGTCTAAGGCGTAACATAGGCTACTTTAATTTTTGAAAAATCCATCCATTAGCGCGCGCTTAACACGCATGCGCGTACCGTCACGGGAGAGGGAGATGACATTCATGTTAAAATATGTATTCTTTTTTACTTTTTAACGCGAGTGAAACCGCGGGGATTAGCTAGTATAAAGTAAATTCGTGGATGAGCTACGGTTTGGCAGTCGGCTAATATTTGTGGCAGAATTTGAACTTACTCTACCACGCTGCAACAGTGCGCATTGGTAGAGGAGATACGAATTCGTAGTCCAAGATTGTCCAATGTTTTTAAAACATCCATAAGCCATCTAAATTTTCGACCTATTCCGAGTTACAATGCAATTCTCTGCGAGGCAACATTTCGTATTTTTCTGTCTAATATTATATTTAAAGAGCATTAAATTTTAATGGAACATTAATTACATTTGGGTACACACGAAAGTCGGTCCGTATATTTGCATATCATATAGATACAGGCTAGATTCGTTCGAATGTGACTTGTAGGTCGAATCGGTTAATCTGTTTTCCTAAAGACATTCAAATAATTATCAAAGGACGCAATCTCTGGCAAGGACGTTGAGCGTGGTATTTCGAAAATCTTGACCTAACTTTGTAAGGGGGGTGACCTTGTTGGTTGGCTGGCAGAGATTGCTTATAGCTGAAAGGCAATGGCAGAGATTGCTATAGTTAAAATTAAATAAATAAATGACTTCACTTCTATGGTTACATGTCTTGTCTATTACTGAAGGTAGTTACTTCACTTGGACGACAACGCGTTCCAGCTGCGGTGCAAAGAGGTAGAACTCTATCTCTACTAGGGGTCCGCGTGGCAGAGAATCATCATACATGGGGGGGTTTAGTGCGGAAAAATCCCACATAACCCGGCGTCAATCCCGAGACGTCGGGTACCTTTTCAATATTTCCCTCTCGTAAGCAAAAAAAGGTATAACTCCAAAAATGGAAAGGCCACTCACCATTGTATCCAATGGGTTCTGTCTCGTGCAGCTTGAAGGTGAACGGGATGTGTACCCTCTGCATCAGCAATCGTGGCGGTTGCATCCTCGCTGCCCATGTATCCTGGCGACCCTCGCCCACTATGCCTATCACCTCCATGTTCCTGGGGGCAAGACAACCGTTGATGAGTGTTGTGTCATGCTGAGCGCAATGTTGTGACTTTTGACTGCCAGAAACATTTTTATAGCTACGATACTAAAGTGTAATCGAACTCGTTCGCATTCTAAGCCACCGTCCACGTAGATTTTAATTAGTTACATACTTTGTTACTTACAAACTTATTGTCATACAATTTATGAAGATAAGTTTTATTAAGTTAAATTAGGAGTGTAGATAATCTATAAGAACTATTCGGCTTTTTTCTCCATTTTCCATTTTAGCTATTTAAGCTTAAACAAAGCAGCTATGTTTTTCTAATTATAGTCGCGTCTATTCTAGAAAATTTGAACTTCAATTTGTAAAATAATGAAGTCAACCGCAAACAAATATGACAAGCATCCATATTTGGAGATGGTTCCACCTTCAATTAATGCTTTATACCAGCTAGGAAACACGCATTTCACATGCCCATTTGCCATATCCATCGCGAAAAACCAAGACATTCTCGTGCGAACGCGTTTTAAAATAAAACTCTTCAAGAGTACCTACCTAACACAGACGGAAGCCTTTGAAAACGACCCCTTTCTTTTTACATTCGCGCTTCTAAAACAGTTGACACAGCTTTGAGCTATAACCCGAAGGCCACGAAACATTCGCTGAGAGAGTTGAGCGTTTAAAACAAACATATTGCGTCCGATCCTACAGTCCACGATACATCTATACAAATAAATAAAATTTAAGTGTCTCTTTGTGATTTCAAATTAACACTTTTTTACTCAATTCATATGACAGTATACACGATACCTATAACGAAAATGCATTTATTTTGTCTGTCTCTTTGGCTGAGGTAATCTTCTAAACAGCTGGACCGATTTTGACGGGAATTTCAGTGGCATATAGCTGAAGGTCTAAGGCGTAACATAGACTACTTTAATTTTTGGCAACAATTTAGTGGCATTACAAACTTGTTTTAACGGTCAACGCTGACGCTTGCAGAGCTAAGGGACTAACGAATTTACTAACTAATTTAATTTAATTTTAAGCGAATGTTTCGTAGCCCTTGGGTAAGAAGGTTCCACTCGTCCGAAATTTAAAGTAAAACTTAAAGCGCGTTCTCTCGCGAAACATGTTTCGTGGCCCTCGAGTAAAGCGGAAACTTAAAGAATACTGCGCCGGGTCATAAAATATTCAAAACATTCGTCTAGTGACGTCGTCGACTTATGTAAAGGGTTGATTTTCAGTTCTATGCAACGTATTCAGACTTTTGAAGTAAATAGTATACCTACTTGTTTTAAACCTACGGAGTATGGACAAGTACATGACATATATGTTATGCTTTTATAAATACTTTTGGACCAAAATTATTCACTTTCGTAATGTTATTTTGGTTTAGTGCCAAAAATGACAAAATTAGGTCTCCATAGGTGACATCAAGTTATTAATAAATTCTTATAACATTTTTTCAATCTTAACAGAGACCAGAGTTTAATTTAAGCATAAAGTTTATCGTGTAATTTTCTGGAAAAGCCAGAAAATCTGTCCGAAAATTATGAAAACCTAGGCAGATAGGAAACCTGAAAAGATATTGTTCGGGTTAATTCTGCAAATTATCTATTACTACAAATAAATAAAATTGAAGTGTCTGTTTGTGATTTCAAAATAACAGTTTTTTACTCAATACATATGAAAGTACACGATACCTATCACGAAAATTTATAATAATATCGGTACTTAGTTAAACAATACCGTGAATCACGAACGTATTTTACGCGAAAAACTTAGCTAAACGAATACTTAATTAACAGCGATTTGGTGATTATTTCATCACTCATGTCTTTATACAAAGTTTCATAAGTAGATTCCATTTGTTGTAAATTGGCCGTGAACCGAGGGTCATAGATGTCTCAATTGACCACGCCAATATTATAGGCCGGTTTTATATTGAAAACTATAGATATCAAATTAACAATTTTTTAATTACCAACAATTGGATTTTCAGTATCGTGCAAGCCATAGTCACACACAAAGATGAGTACGCAAACATTCAGACCAAGTAATTATAGAATTTTTGAAGAATTAATTATTTATTATAGAAGTCTCTGCATATCAGTTTTGTGACGACTCCGCCCCGATGGTCTTCATATCATTCTGTTAATTAGAACTCTGACACTGATGATCTAATAAACAGATAACTGATAGGTGGATTTTTTGGTGGACGTAAATATTGTTCCCTATTTATATGCCAAATAAGCTGGAAAAGCTACGAAGGTCATTTCATGGAGTGTATTTTTGAAAAAGTTGAACTTTTCCAGCTCGAGTCGATTCTAGCTAGCCGCAACGTTGACGTCTCATCTCGACTGGAGGGCTCTTCTCGCTACCAAGAGCCCTACATGTCGGCAAAATGTTAATGTCGGAGCTAAAAATATCTCACATTCAATGTTATTTTAGTTGCTAACATTTTTTATTTGTGTATAGTTTTTTGGTTGTGTATGGTATCTTAAGATTGTTTGCCGCAACCCTTGTTTATGTCCCACTGCTGGGCACGGGTCTTCTCCCACGACTGAGAGAGGCTTGGAGAGTACTCCACCATGCTGCTCCAATGCGTGTTGGTGGAGAGGATACGGGTTAGTTGCCAACGTGTCGAATGTTTTAAACCGCCCATAAGACCTCCGACAAGGTTTAACGATTGCTATACAATGATAACAACCGGGACCGACTGCTTAACGTGCCCTCCGAAGCACGGAAACGCGCATGAAATTTTGCCACAAGCGGTCACCCATCCATCTACTGACCGCGCCCGACGTTGCTAAGATTGTTTACGAGAAATTAAAGCTATAAAGACAAGATTAAACGACTGGCTTGCATTTTCGTCATTTTGAAAAAATCGCATTCCTGTGGCCAGTTATCAATTGATAGTTTAATGATTACAACCAAAAAGTATTTAGGCCTTAGGTATATTACCTAATGATACAATAAAACATAATTTATTTTGTTATTTATTTATATTTCATTGTAATTATTGATTGACACATGATTTCTAACTAAACGCCGAAAAGATAGCTAGTAGTAGTAGTGGCTAGATTTGTATGTATGAACATCACACACACACAAATGTTTAACATAACATGTCAGTTTAACTTTTTTGAAATCAAAGTAGCAACTATACCTACATTTATTACTAAACTAAATGTAAAGACATAAGAACAGTCTCAGAAAACTTAAGTCCAAGTTCAATTAAAGTTTAAGTTAACTACTTGTAGCGTATAGCTTACTTAAAACTTAGTTAATCAAAAGTTATTCTGCAGGATTGAGTTACTGAGATTAATTGTGGAAATATATAACAAACAAGTAGGCACTGTGATTAAATAGAGTTTCTTTAAAATAATTTTATATTAAAAAAGTTTTTAATATTTTGTTTTTTTTTTCATGTTCCTAAAGAAAACTTTTTCATTTACAAGTTTTGCACTCAAATCATGAGGGTAATAATAATTAACAGGTCCACCATTACTAATGTAAAGTCAGTATAGTTAACATTCTAATTACAAATTCTAATAATACTAGGTTTTGCCAGTGGCTTTGCTCGCTTTAATCTGTGCATGTACATTCGTATTTATAATAGTTATGTATGTATGCTTCAAGTATAATCAAAATGCAATTGATCCCTGTTAAGAGGCCGTAGGTATAAAAGTATGTAGGTTGTAGGTATAAAAGTTATTTTTATATCCCTCAGGAGTAGTATAATTTTTCGGTATGAAACCTAATGTTCTTTCGGTTGAGCAGTTACAAGCGAGAAGATGATACAAACAAACAAATAAACTGACATTCGCATTTATAATAATTAGGATAGGATTCCTAATAAAATCTTCACTTTGCATGTTAGGTAGATGATTTGGAAAAATTAGGTGTTCACTTTTAATACAAAATCAACCTTGTATATTAAATCAATGCTAAATGGTAATCTTCCTGTAGAAACTTCATTTTTAATTCTAATAAAAACCTACATTTACATAGTTATCCGAGGTGTTCCAACTTAGTCCTCAAAGGTAGCAACACATTTGTGGCCGACCTCACGTAGGACTGTGATCTTATATGGGATTGATTACAGATGTCCATGGGCGGCAGTGGCCAGTTACCATCAGGTTGACTGCGTGCTATTTGCTAGGTCTATCATAAAACAAAAACTTCAGTATAGATCAAAGCTCATATTTTATTTATGTTAACGATTTCAAATTTGTAGAAATTCAGATCTGATTCAGGTATTTTGTGAACAATGTAATATTTAGTTACTCTTTTATGGCTTAATTAAAACTTGGCTGTTGTATCGTGTAGTAGACGATAGCCTAAATCCTTCTCACTCTGAGAATAGACCAGTTGTCCAGCGGTGAAGAAACAATTTGATCATAATGTTGAAACTACTATGGATTACAATTATTTCTTAGATATCAAAGACCATTAAGTAATATCATTACCAACATAATGTGATTACATTGTTATCAATTCCACATAATGTTACTGACAATGTATTATGTAACAAACAATGAGACCAGTTTACTTGATAACTGAAACTAAAGCAACACCTAACAGGAAATATTATGCTTTAATTATTCAATACCTAACAACAATTAATAACTATTAAGTTATTAATAGTTTTAGTTAGAAGAATCAGTTATTAACTCAAAATCTTAGGTAACTTTTATATTTAGAATATTTGTGTGTTTGAATAAGTATCTTCTATGCTAAGTTTTGCTATCAAATATAGGATATATTGTAGTCAAGTGTTCAGAAAATATTAATTCATGTTGCAAAGATTTTAGTCGGGTTGGTGGACTGTATTGGAATGACCATGTGGTCGGACTGTGTTAGAGTCAACATACTAATCTTATATGCAGTGGGGCCTGACCCCACTGGGGTTTGGTAGTGGGGTTTGACAAAGGTACAGAGATATCTACACATATATATCAGACCTACATGTTGAATTTGAATTTCTTTTTTGGGTCTGGGTCAGTTTGTGTATTCGTCTTTGTGTGGCATTGACTAATTACAGAAGTAAATATCCTATTGTGGGGCTAAGAGCTTCTACGTATTATGCAGTTAGCCGGAATGCGGTCAGTTGTGCAGGTCTGGCTGCAGTCAAAAATTTCAAATCAAATCAGTATCAAAATCATAATATTACTTATTATATTCTATTCTTTTCATTCTTAATTTTATCTCAAATCTATGGTACACCAAAGAGTGTAATAACATATTAAAATAATCTAGCATCAGATCTTCACTACTATTAATTTTTATTAATTATTTCTTTATTTATTTGCCCGTACATCTTAATAATGATGCACGGGCCAATAAGTAAATGTTGGACAGGGAAGCTATGTACTGAAATATTCATTGATCAGTAAAACTTAACTCTTTAATTCATAATAATTAATAATTTTAAGGCAAAGTAGAATATGTTTTCATATGTTTCAGTATAATATGTTTAGTAGAGGATTTCACAAAATCTATAATATTATAGGCTTTATGACGTCAGTAAATATGCTCCTCGAGTACATTTAGGTGCTTGGATACCTAATTACTGTGAAGTAATAAGTTCTGAACAAAGCTTATATGCTTATAGAGAAAGAAATTATAAATATAAGGAGGTAGAAAGTTGCCACAACTATCAATGTTAGTTAATTTTAATCAAAACTGTATGTTCACCAAAATCAAACTCCGTTTAGAGGCATTCATCTATATATAATAGTAATAAATCAGATACAGGAAGTGACATCCGAGACATATTATGACATAGCTCTATGTATTTAATCTTTAAATTAGTTGCTGGACTTGCTGGTTTGCAGCAGAATTTCAGCCAAGTCTGAGGCTACGTTCACTTCAAAATACATGCCAGAACAGCTACATTTTTTAAGGTTACACTTCAAACTACAATCAAGAACAGCCACATTTATTATTTCAATAAATATTTCCATAATACGTAGCTGGAGTAACGTCTGAGCATTATCTATAACTTATCTATTTTTAACAATAACAGTACACTACGTGGGCAGTGCGACTGTGCCACTTTTGTCATACTACTTGACATCAAATTAATGGCAATTGAAATCTTTCTCTTACCTTAAAAGTATGACTAGCATTATGAAGAGCGCTATGAGAGCTGCAATCATCACAAAAATGTTCATCAGCTCTGCCATTGTCATAAGATTACCAGACCCCATTTTGCTTCGAAACGTGTTTATCACACAACAAAAACAAAACACGAGAAAGTACGTGTAAAGTTACCTATCACCATCAGTTCACTTCACACACACCGCACCGAATTCCCATCACTAATACACGCATTGCCGAATGTTATTTCGCGAATGCGGCTATTTCGTCAAAATATCGACGGTCTTGCTCAATTTTACGCAATTGCACCGAAATACTGTCACTTTAACCTTGTGATTAACCGATGAAAAGGTGTTTTCGTTAGACGTATGGTCACAACAAAAACATAATCATTGATCCACTAAAATAGCCGTCACACCGTACCGTTCGAATTATTTTGACAGAGTGAAAATGAAAATTGAATGATCGGAACGAGCCATGATGGCTGGGTTGCTATAAGTAAAATGTAAATTTCCCACGCTGCTGCATGTAATGATAAAAATATTTTATTAAACTTCTATTAAACTTCTTCTTCTTATAAATTAAGCGTTAAATTGTGTATATTTTTACTTATAGATTCTTTTATACTAACTATTTAAAATTTTCAATTTAAATATAATTTCTTATATTATTGTGGAAATTTATATTATGCCAAAAAATTACTAGATATACGTAAATATGATTAGTTTTATACTTTTAGCATAATTTTAATTTTGATTAAAATTTGAACTTTAGTGGATATATGAATGATTCTGAAGAATGTGCCTACTTATTTTTACAAGTTTTTCTTGCTTTGCTAATTTGACATTATTGTCTAAGGGTCAAATTGTGCAACTGAAGTTAATCCCAACTGATTGACCTAAAATTTTGTATATGTCTTTTGTTTTGAATTACAAATAAGTGTTGCAATGGTCATCTAAATGACATTCTAAATCCAGTACCGCCCGTAGTATAAGAGGACTTATTAAATGATAGGTTTTTCATATCATATGGGTATTAAATGATAGGTTTTTCTGACGGAATAATGACATCAGTAAAAAGCTTGTTTTAAATCATTCTCCAGATGAAATTACGAAACTACGAAACGTAAACTACGTTTTTAAATACATGTTGCAAGCATGTACAACGGTCTTAAAATATCCGTTAGTTATAAAATATTATGTTTTGAATTTTCCTTTATATGTGGTAAGTTTTTTAAAGCTGGCAACATTAACCTAAAGGGACCTTCATAAACAGGGGCAAACGCACCGAGACAGAGCAAGAGAGATAACAAACATGTGAAACATGACATACAACCGTACGGAAATTGCGCAAGTAAGAAAGAGATACAACATTGTGCTTTGTCACACCTTCCTTATCTCCCGAGTTTTAGCTGAGTGCATTTTAAGTACATGTGCAAGAATTCTAACAATTTTCTTTTTGTTGACATCTTTTGTTTCTTAGTCATAATAATATTGGCATTATGGCTTTACAACCCACTATCCACTATGTGTGTTATCGTGCAAAACGCGTGGGATAGGGATGCTGTTTTTCCCAAAGTAAACGCACCAGCAATGATTTCATACTATAAGTTAATGCGCACCAGTAACAAACCGATCAAACTCAATTTTAAAGCAAATTTGGTTGGTATGCCTTAATGCCCTCAATTAATGTATCAATCATTGCTATAGAAATAGCTACTCTCGAAGAGAAGCGAACTTTTGTCAAAGTCTTTAAGTCCAGACGATATGACTTTCTGTCTAGCCAATCTGCTTTAAAGATTAGGTTACAAATTTATATTTAAGTATGCTACAAATTTTACAAAATATTCATTAGCGACATTTCCATCGGGGGGCCCAGATAACTCAACGGTAGCTACACCAGCGTTGACAGGTCCTTTTTTGCCAAGTTGGGATTTTGAAACTTTTTGAGAGAAAAAGCTCAATGGAAGAAAGTGGGATTCTTTTGTCGATAGCGGGGTATACTAAAATACCTACTTATATTATTACAATAAGTTTTTTAATAATCAATGTATTTTCCATTAAAAATAATAAAGGACGCTCAGGCGTAATCTGTATTTTTCATCACTGGATCCTCAGATAAAAAATATTTCAACGATTTCACCCTCGTTAAAGAAGTAAAAAGAAAAAAATATTTAAACATAAGTGATACTTAGCGCTACTGCGAAGGCGCGCAGGTGCTCGTGGAGCGCACGCTAATGATTTTTTGGAAAATTAAAATAGCCTAAGTTACGCCTGAGACCCTCAGCTATCTCCCACTGAAAGACTCGTCAAAATTAGTCACGCCTTCGGTTAGAATTCGTTTAGAATCAATTCAATCCAATCCAATCCAATTAATTTTAATTCAATTCAATATCTTTATTGTGGACAACAGAACATTATGGTGTCATAATTCTACGTCTGGCCTATAAAGGCGTACAATATTTAAATTTTAATTCACATAATCATATTTTATATACTAAGTCGAAGTATCGTGAGTTAAAAGTTGTTATTTTGGAATTAAAATGTGTGGATGCATGAATGTGTCTTCATGTAGTTACAGACCTACGCTATTAAGCGTCACGTAAAAGTAAAAAGTGTAAAAAGTAATAAATAGAACGAAGCGCGCATAGCCCTGCGGGTTCCGTAGATCTTAAGCGATCTACAAAGTTAAGCAACGTCGCGTGCGGTCGGTAGATGGATGGGTGACCGCTAGTGTCAAAAATTTCATGCGCGTTTCCGTGCTTCGGAGGGCGCGGAAACTCAGCTAAGCTGGCGGTCCCAGTTGATATTGTTGAATAGCAGTCGTTAAACCTCATGTAAAACTCGTGTTGGAGGCCTTATGGGCGGTTTGAAAACATTCAACAAAGGTTGGCCACTAACACGTATCACCTCCACCAACACGCTTTGGAGCAACGTGGTGGAGTACGCTTCAAGCTTCGCTCAGTTGTAGGAGAAGACCCGTGCCCAGCAGTGGGACATAAAAAGGGGTTACGGCGGAGGGAAATAAAAATTAAATTAATAATTCAAATATCCCAATATTTAATGTTTTTCCACCAAAGTTAAGCGGAGATAAAATGTGAAAATAACAAAATCTGAGGCCCTGACATTTATGTTCAGTTTAGACCTTACATTGTTATATATCTTTCACTCTGCGAGTGGGTCCCTTGTTCTCGGCTACGACGTAGGTACCACAAGCGAATTACGAAATGCTTAGTGTGTCTCATAGTTTGGTAGAACTCTTCAATTACTAACTGTGTTTACAGTTAAGTTTGTCCCTCAATGATTCGTTTTGGCATAGAAAAGCGTGTTATATATTTCTATTGTCATCTCTTTCGAAATATATTAAAATTACGTAGGCTTAGCTAGCTCATCTGTCTACAAAACAAAAATGGATTTAACACCTATAATTTTTCTTTAAGCTCATTATGTCATTCAACTCTGCCCTCGACTATGTCGAGTTTTATGACTGGTTTTTGAAGCTTCAATCTTTTACTTTATTGCAGAATTGTATTGTTTTACACATCTTAATTGGTATCTTTTACTTTATTTATTTATAAATTACACATATATGTACATTTAAATATAAAATGATCGTTAAATATTTATAAGGATTGGTAAGGTACTAGGACAAGGTGAACATGTTAAATGACAGTTAAGTATTTTAAAAAATATTCGTAACTTTATATATTTTGTGTTTTTTTACCATTACCTACTACATATTACCTCCTTTTTATGTTTTTGCTCATTGGACCACTGCCTGCAACGAGGGTCGTCCTAGCATTAAGTGAAAACGCTTTCTTCACTCATAACTCCAAACCTACTAGGTTTTTCTCTTATTGGTGCGATGAACACACAAAGAAGGATACACCCAAATCCAGAACAGATAACT
>DWPV01006861.1:0-11171 GCA_018251915.1 Urbanus proteus proteus
CTCCAAATGGTTCCTGTAAATATACACACGGTGCGGTTCCAAACATTGGCTTTGAAACACGACCGTGTTTCTAGATACGAATAGTTAAATATTTTTCAAACTACACAAAACTACTTATCTAAAGCCGATTATAGATACGTAGCTATATATATAAAATTCTTTATAATAAAATTTTCGTTTTACAATGAGGTAAGTGTCACAACATAATCGACTAGTTATAATCCTCCCAAGCGCGGGTTGTCTTTACGAGGTTAATATAATTAAGGTATCGAGAAATAATCTGTGAATATATGTAGCAGAAATACACTACACTAAATAATATTTTATTTATCTGAGTGTATGCTGTTGGAACTAGAAGTAAATTGGTCATGAATTATGCCGAGGTGAGTTCAAGATTGTGATCACTGTGGAATTTTTGTAAAGTAGGTAATGTTTCCGGCTACATTAACTTATATATTTTTAATAATATATCATTATTTATTAATAATATTATATTTTAAGTAAACAAAAAATATCTTATAAGAACATACTTTCTCGTTTGACAATGAGAAAAGGCACTATAACGAACTCTTATAGGTACGCTTCCAAAGAGCGCGATGTCTTTACGAAGTCGATATAACAGAACCACATGCGTGTGAATATGTTGTTGCAAGTTAAAGTAACTTTGTCATGAATTATGTCACGCTGTCGGTTCAAGTTTGTGATCACCTGTGGAATTCCGTTGGCACGAGGCCAGTTGAATTGTTGCCCTGGTATGAACAGATTACGTAACAGTGCCATAAACCTGAGAATATTGACCCCTTAATTTATTTAAATTGACCCTGGATTGTTTTGATCTCGTCCGCTTGGCTTCGCAATTCATAAATATAGTGTATCTGGGATAGATTTTCTTAAGCATTTCCTGTTTTGGTTTACAGTGTTATCTGTTCAATAAAGTTTATGCCAATTTTTTTTTTCATTTGCAAAATTCAATTTTTTTAATTCATATTGTATCAAATTATGTTAAAAAAAATTGCCCTTGCATACCTACTGTTTCTGTTAAATGTGCTCAGGACAAACAGGCATGGCAAGATTATCATTGTACGTCATTTGAACGACGGATTGCCCCGGAATCGAATCCGGAAACCTATATGACAGCCAGCACCTACGCTGAACTTTCTGCTACGTAGGTAAAATAAGTATGAAATATTGCCCACAAGCACTAAAACTAAATCTAGATATTCTAGAGTGACATATTTTTCTCTTGACTTATATTCCAAAGCAATTTATATTGCCCTGGGCAAAGTTTCCAAAGGACCAAAAATACCCTTTTTGGCACTTAAGAGTTCTCGAATATGTCGACGTAGTGATAAATTGTACTATTCTTGACATTTACAAAATACTAAACACACCATGACACAGCTTGTAAAAGAAAGAAATATTAGAGTTTTAGTGGGGTTTCATTTGAATTTAAAAGAAATGACTTTCACTTTTGATGTCATACATGTAACATGAAAAGCAAAAACAGTACAGTCCTACAGCTACGCCGTAGAGCTACGCCGTAGAGCTACGTCGTAGCACTATAGGAATGCAAAATAAAATATAAATACATATTATACATACTTTAATTTCCTTTTCTTCTTCTTCTTCAACACTTGTACATACATGTTAACCCTTCATTGAATCTTGCGGCACCACCGCCACACCTATTTCTGCGTTATAATAACAATAGTTAGTAAGCCCAGATGTGCACACAGACATAATTTTCCGAGGCTTTTCATAGGAATTAGGAATAGTAATGCATATATGGAGACCTAACGTACAACTATAAGCTTATCGGGGTTTCATTACAAATGTCCATGGGAGGCAGTTACTTATTAACACACATAATTACACACTTATTAACAAACACTCTGTTGTTCGAGCGGACTTATTAGAATTGTATGAGAAATTAAAACGATTCTAAACGAAAACGTATTCATTAACTTTGAAAATCCAACATTTGTTTTTGAATACTTTTCTTTGAAACTTTAGAACCGGTCCATCGAATAACTCCCATTTTATCAAAGGAATATTTATGGACAATATCGAAATGTACGTGAAATTTCAATGCATGCAGAAATACCAACTGGACAGTGTGTCGTTAAAATACCTTTACAATTTGGAGCGGTATTTTGAGTCCACAACCTTTCCAAATCACGACCAATAGCAAGTTAGTTCTTATTTTACTTATACCGTGAACATCGCATGATTTTTTTATAAGAAAGAAAAAATAGTAAACTAGCAAACCACACTACCAATTATTTGTTGAACTACAATGGGTTACATTACCTTTAAATTTAAATACTTCTAAAGATCGTTAAACTCTTACATCATATGGTGGACCATAAAAGTGGATATTTCATACATTTTTCCATCAAGAAAAAGAGTACTAAAATATTTCCTAAAAATAAATAGCAGACTGGTCATAACATTACACTTACTTCTACATTTACAAGAAATACTCACTGCTTAACGCATTAATTCAAAATATTCTAAAATACGATGAAGAAAAAGCTTGCTTTATTTCTTTGTGTAATTATCATGCTTATCCTATTTATTGAATGTTTATATTGTTTATTAAACTTTCAGTGTAGAAACATGTATGTGCATACCCAAAGAACACAGAGACAGATACCCACTTTATAAAATTACCACGTTTATTCAATGGTTTGTTATATTCATTAAACCATGTCATCCCGTCGAGTAAAATTTTCCTTTTCATTGAGAGAAAGCGAATTTCCTTTCTATTCAGTAAGAGGTATTTGCAATAAACAGCTGCAAAATGGAAGAGACTGAATCGGTATTCATTCCGGAAGGTACAAAGGCTTCGCTTTGAAGAATTTACATAATACCCAGTAACGTTATTTATGTACTCGAAACGACAAACAGACATGCAATCAAAAAGATCAAATAGAGCTGTATAGAGCTGCAACGCTAATTAGCTGTATTGACTTACTGTATTACAAAAACTTTCAAACTATTATCTCATTTTACACTGACGCCATCTCGGATTGATTAATTATTATTGAATGTCTAAAATATCTTTTAATTGGTTACTAGAACTTTGGATTTATTATTAATTGGTCTGGTTTGCTACAGTGGAGCGCAGCGGAATCCAATTATTATTAAGCTATAGTTTCTCACTTTACCAACTACATATATGTAAGGATTTCTATTGAAATTATAAATGTGTTGCTAACTTCAGAACCTTCGTGAATTTTCTTACCATTTTCCACGTCATTATCGTAATAGCAAAACACCTAATTTCCTACAACAAAAACAGTTCAATTTACATTTGTAAATTCAACCTTTATTCCTTTAATTTAACCTATTGTTGATTACAGCATAAGGAAAAAAAGATATTTTACAATCATACGCTAAATTATCTTTGTAGTCACAAAGCCAAAATACATATAATAACAATTTATAACAAAATATATCACGGTATTGCGGCTACAAACCGGACCCTTGTCAGACGACGCGAGGCATGTGTTACACCGTGAATTAATAAGCTTACGAATAGGATATCTCCACCAGCTTACCATTGTTTCGTACAAAGGTACACGTTGCAGTGCTATAACAGAGATTTATTATAATATCATGAAACCTTTGTTTAAATATGTAATTTCTATACTCACTAGTAGGTATCCTGATTACGATAACAACAAAATTGATACCTTTTTGGTATAGAATTATATATTAGTCAATATTATCTGTCTACCTACATGTTCTTTTCATTGATTTATTTTGAATGAGTACGGGTAAATGAAATGCTTAGGTTTAATTTGTTGAAATGAAAGGTTTAGGTGAACTAAAAGCTTAAAAGTACCAGGCATGCATCAACTAAGTATACCGAAGTGAAATCGTTCCTACTCATTTCTTTAGAAATCTGTAACCTTAGTAAAGTAGTTCTTCAGGCTGCCATAAATGCCGTATTACCTGAGGACTTAGAATGCCTCGTGTGTTCCGCTACCCACACCGTTAAACAGGCACGTAATAGCTGCCTTGAAGCAAAAATAGAGCACCTTTTTCCATTTGCGTCATAATAACATGCCTTGTAGCGCGAAACGTTGATTGCTTAATTTTATACTTCTTGTAACAAACAAAAATCAGATAAAATCCGCTATGTCATTTTTTATCAATAATTATTAAAAAGAAACGCAAATAAATTAATTATAATAAAATCAATGCAAAGTTTTTATAAACATTAGGAAAGAGCAAGATGTACTATACTATAAGGTACTATAAGGTTTGGTTGCGCAGTGAAGAGCAACTGCAAAATGCATTGGGAATCCATATATACATTTTTCATGTTTCAAGTTTCTCTAGCCAGTGAACATTTTGAGATGAAAGTTTAAAATTTCCATCGCAATATTGCAAGCTACACGAGAGGCGAAGTTATGAACGATAAATGGACCTTATGTTTGCTTTAATATATAAACAGTGTCTATTTTCGGTACGGTCCCGATGTTGGCATATCTAGTGGCTTGAATAAACACACTGGCGAAATGTTATGAAAAAATCTTTATTATGTCCATCACTCAAGCTTGGCAATGTTATTACTTAAACTCCTCAGAGTATATTTACATTGTAACTAGCTCTCTTGGCTTCTCTTCACGCTTTTAAAAGCAAAACGTAGGTATCGCTCCTACCATTTATTTGCTTAACGGGCCTTAACGTAACAGTGTTGATGTCATTGCCACCTATGTAGGTATATCAGATAACTCTTCACAGAGCTTAGACTATATATAAAACTACGAACAAAATATTTTTGTATTTGTTTATGTAATCGATAAATATTATATGTGTGTCTTAAGGATAAGTCATAGATAACCGGCAAACCTTTACAGTTACTTTAACGAACAACCACATAAGAATATTAAACCATATAATTAGTAGGTATAACAACGAGATGTCAAGGTGAAAAAATGATGTACAAAGATGATGATTTAATAACAAAATTTTCTTATTAGAAATTGAGTGCAGGCCTCAAATCTTAACTACACACTACCTTAATAAATAAGCACTAACCTACAGTTGGAAATTCGATGATGTCACAGGATTTGGTGTAGTTTAAATATAAAAATCCTTAAAAGGTATTAGATATATAATCCTTTACATATTGAAATATGTACCTACGCACTTGGGTAGGCATATTATTTAAACAAAGATTAAGTGGGTACGTATAACACATAACCCTAGCTTAGCTAACTACCCTTTACCTAATTGCCTAAAGGGTATGCAATTAGTTTGACATAGATATTTTAACAACCCTTCTGGGGTTCCGTTAAATTAATTCGCATAGTTATCTCTTCCGACGAAAGTTTCTGGACGACTTCCTACAAATACGACAAACTAAGCGCCGGTTTCCCCGAAAACCTCGGAAAAGGTCCAATTAGGTACAACTATTTCTGAAAAGGTTTAAAATTTTTAAGCTTGTTCATTGGGGTTTATAGAGAGGGGACTACGAGAGGATCTACTAAGCCTACGAGATTAAGCATGGTCCTCCTCTTTTTCGATATTTATTTTACAGTTTTGGTTTTTTGCCTTCCAGCCCAAACTGACGTAGGTACCTAACTACCTTACCAAATAGATACATGGTATATGTATGTATTTGAAAAAAAATCCTTCAATTGATCACATTAAATAAACGAACTTCTACATATGTATATTCCATGGGATGCACTTTTTTATGTGGTTTTGTACAAACAATTTAACTATTTTATGAATGTACGTCATTGTAATTCTAAGGGTGTTATTATTTCTATACAAGAACCTCCCTAAGATTGTTACGATTGCTTACGAAGTACCTACCTAACAGCAAAAATATCAGCGATTCTTATTTTCAGAACGGTTAAATGTAATTTATGGCATAAATTACAATAGAATATTGATTTCGGTCTGAATATTATTAGCAAGACGAGAAAATCGTAACAGTCTGGGATTTCATTGCAGTGTGCTGTCGACACCTCCCCGGAGATCTGGCGCTGCTCGCAAGATAATTCTATTATTGTCTCGTTCCACTCTTTGAAAATATATCCCGACTAAAATATTTTGCTTAAATTGGGCAAACCAGCTTTTCTTCGTAATCAAGTAATATTCTGCTGTTGTAGAATAAATAAATTACGTTTTTAAGGCTAATTGCTGTCGTGGGTGCTATGCACACACAAAATGACGAATACTCAAACACCTCCTAGACCTAGAACAGCATCTATTTTAAATTCATCATTTAAATATCTATTTGAATTTTGACAGAGAATCGAACCCAACATCGTCTGCGTGTAAGATGGCCATAAAGACTGCTCCACTACGCGCGTGCGGTTAGTCAATTAGAATTTTTTACAGTTCCACCACCAAACAACATAATCTTGTTGACTATCACATGAATTTTATAAATTCACCTTTTTATAAAGGAACTAGTCGAGAACCTACTTGTACCTACTTACTTTATGTAAAAACAAGATACGAGTATACCTAACCATTACAAATGTAGAGTATTAAGTACAAAGACTACAAAGTTTCACTAAGAAGGTAGGTAACTAGGTATAACTATCGCTATCTCTGAAGTTGTTTAGATTGAAACACGAAACAGACGCCTTGCCTTGTGGCAAGAGCGAGCGCCTGAAAACTATGAATTTTTCATTACCAGATAACCCCAGCTAAGCCTAAACTTTCCAGTTTCCAACTGCTTGTCGAATTAATGTTGTAACTTATGAAAGAGTTAATTATAGAAAGTACCCAATAGTAGAGCTGTTTTCTTCTAAACTATTAACTACTAAATAATCAGTAATCTAAATAATACTAATCTAAATGTACCTACATATATCCTCTACCTTTTCTTTACTTTCTTTATATTACATAATTAAAAGCAACTGAATTTATATGATACAGATAACATGTAACTTAGGTAGGTAACTATTCGAGTAATTTAAGAGTTCTATTGAAAAAGACAGGTAAGTAACACCTACCTACAATAATTACTAATGTGACTTAGGTAGAAATTCATCAATACCAAATCACCAACCGCGAACAATGGAAGTAGGTCACCATTTTAAGCCGCGAAAGAGAAAATGCGAAAAACGAAACAAATAGCAAGTATTCACCATTCCTACTGAAGTCTAATGAGTTCAATACAACTGTTTAATTGACTTTACACAATATTATTTCCGATTTAAAATAAACCAAATTCACGCGCACATAAAACCAACATCCATTCTTTTACAACTGAATACGCTTCCACGCATAAAATACTCTTTTCACTGCCGTCATGCCTATCGCTATTTTATGGCACCACCACATTCCCGACATTCTGCGTTGCAGAGTGAGATGTGATAGTTAAATGCCTCTAACATTTTATAGCAAAAATGTTACTGGAATGAGACAATTCCGAACTCCCGAAACATACCGACGCTCGTAAATTGTCAGTGAATAGACTTCGTTATCCTCTCCCGAGAGATCCACAAAATATGTTATATACCCAAATGGCTATTCGAGTACTTGTGCCTAATCAGTAATCTAACAAAGCGCATTTGTATTCTGTTCAGAGGTTTGGTAAGACTACAATACAAAGTAACGAGGAGCCGAGAGGACAAATGACTGCGTTGTTTGTTTCGACCGAACTAATGATGTTGGTAATTAACTGAAACTATCCTGAATGCCTTTTGCGGTTTGGAAACAATTGTGTAAGTAGCTTATGTTTGTATGTTGTTTCGTACAGGTCGTTAATAACATACTATAATAGTATTGTAATCAAGATCATGTGTGCTTAAGGCAAGAACTGGATGGGCGCGACCCAAAACTAGTGACAAAAACTAATATTAATGTATATAGTTAATCCGTCGTCTGCTATAGAAGGATCCCGTGACTTCGTTCAACATTTTTCGCTATTCTTTTTTTTTTCGGATACCTATGCTGATCAACTCATCAAGTTTTAACTAGCATGTTATTTTTAAAATAAAAGTTCTGTCTTAGTAGATACATGTTTATTTCGCTGCTTATTTACATAACAAAAGAATATGTAAAATTATAATTGTTTTCGTAAGTTTACATATAAGCATATTATCATATACATGAATAGTTTATTCAGCCTGTTATAGAGAATATCTGTAAATATAAACTAAAAAAGATAAATTCAAATCTTTACAAATTGGAATACTTACTTAAATATGTAAGTAAATTATTAAAATTCTTATGCATGTTATCGAAAATGTATAACGCAGGACATTACAACCTGTATTCTTACTAATAATAATACAATTACTGATCAAAACTAGGACTTAAAAAAATAACACGAGGTAAGAGATTCAATATTTTTAACCATTATAATACGCACTTACGTAGACATACATACTTACATACGAGTACGAAAAAGGAAATAACGTGCTTTATACATTTCCGCTAACTTAAAAACTTTTAAATTATCTCTTCCTTCATAAGTAAGTATATCATACAAATAGTTATCAGCATCGTAACTATATATTATAATCCTATGAATAGACAGTTTCTCCTCACGATGTGGGCGGACCTATTGTCCGCCGCCTATCTGTAATTCCGCAACAACCTACCGAACAATACATCAAAATAATACGTATTGACATTGTTGTCTAAACCATTACAGTTTAATATTTACATATCATCAAGAAATCCTACATTTGGCTGATATTATTTCAGATAACGTTATATACAGAATTATTCTTGAATTGTTAGTAAATTGAATTTAGATGAGTGGCGAAATTGCACGTCCAATTCGTGTCGAATTAAGTGTACTTTGCCAAACGTTCGGTTGATAAATCACTATTTATTTGACATATCTTATATCGAAAAAAGATTTACAACGTTGTCTTCGTATTCTTATTCAAATATAATCTATCTGATCTACTCAACGAACGTGTGTGCTCAAGTACATAGCGAACGACAAACCTTTGAAACATGAATCATCTCGAGTGCCTTTTCAATCACTGGCAAGTCGCTGGTGCCAGGGAACCATCGATCGTACATTAGAATGTGATTTACGAATGTTTTGGGCTAAAAATCGACTCGACAGACATTGTAACGCCTGTTATATGAACATGCAGTAAACTGCTTAGTTTTACCGCCTTATCAGCTGCTTTAATAAACAGTCATCTTATTCTAACTTAAATGTTAATGTTATTGAGATTTTAAAATGATGTATTTTTTATCACTTAAAGACCAATCATAATATTGTTTAAAATTTGCTAATACAATATATATAAGCTGCCAATAATTAATAACATCCAAGTAATACGAAAAATGCTTCAAACGTTAATATGCATTTATGAATAAGATTTATGTCGGCCGGCAGTGTCTTAGTGGAAGACAGAAGTGGAATATGCCCCAATGCCATTGC
This sequence comes from Urbanus proteus proteus, assembly GCA_018251915.1. Taxonomy (NCBI): domain Eukaryota; kingdom Metazoa; phylum Arthropoda; class Insecta; order Lepidoptera; family Hesperiidae; genus Urbanus; species Urbanus proteus. The sequence continues at coordinate 9,389 of DWPV01006861.1, forward strand.
GGCCTTGCATACCAAAATTCTTGCAACTTTGTATGTACACAATCCATTAATCAAATGTTAAGTCTCAGAAGTAGCCCATTCCTTGTTGTGCTTCATACATTTTCACTTCATCTTTCTTCATAACTAATTCTGGCCTGAAAAGATGATAAAAATGTAAAAATATATTTGTTTACTAAGCTTTTTTTGTTTATATTAAAATTGTACTTACAGCGATATCTGAACAGTGTGTTGTTGAGCTGCAAAAATAAAAATAAAAACATTGAATTATTATAATTTTAAGACATTAAGGGTTTGGAGGGGGAGACTTAACTCGTCTAGTGTTACCAATATCCCAATATGTGAAAATTTCCCCTTAAAATAATTTACACCCTGCTTCATTATTGAACGACGAAACAAACATGTCCCCAGACCCCAGACTAAATAAATCTAACACAGTAAATGCAAGTTTTACTCATAAAAAATGTACACCTCTAAAAACTTCCAAAATTTGGGTAAAACCCATGTATCTTGCAACACGAATCAAGTGGCTGGTATTATATCATCGACAGCTGTAGGTACATGTGATGGGGTTGTGTAATGTCCTCGTCAGAGATGGTGCGGAGAGGCATGGACGTCCAGTACTTATCTTCATTGTGCTCGCTACAAACGCCCCTTCACCTTGTACCCGGGATCGTCATCAACCATATATGAATTTTATCCCCTAAAAAGCTCCTTAAAATCAGACAAAACCCCACCAAACCTGGCAAGACTACGAACCGATAGGCTGGTGTTGCATCATGCCGACGTCCGTGAAGTACATGTGATGGGGCTGGGTGAACTCCTTCTCGGGGAAGGCGGGCAGCGGCGGCGGCGGCCAGGGCTTCTCCTCGTGCGCGCGCTGCAGGCGCTCCGCCGCCTTGTACGCCGGCTCGCCGCCCACGTAGTCGCGCTTCGTGCGGTTGTGCGAACGCACCTCGTGCTTACGGAGGTCCGCCCTGAAATCAATATAAACATGTTAGTATTCATGCAATGACCTACGGGTAGACTGGTAGAGAATGCTTCTAGCATTAAGTCCGCCTTTTGTACCAAATTTTAAGGTATAATAAAGTTTAATTAAATAAATAAATGACTGTTTAATTTTCTTTATATTATAAAATCTATTTAAAAGTACACAGTGGAACAATTCCACCAATTTTATAACACTAAAGTAGTCAGCAGTGTGTAATGCAGTTTGTTGATTGTTTGTTTGTTAGTAGACTGCAACCCATGGACATCTCTAGTCAATTCTATATAGAGACAGATCACATTGACTCCTGAGGACTAAAGGAGTCCCATCTACACAATTCCTCTGAAACGCAAAAACTATTTTACACTAGAAACAGGTGTAGGGCAGTGCATATTTACAGATTGATCATTGCTAATTTTCAATCATTGCATTAAGTGAATTAGCCTAGATTACAATAGTTGCAGTTATTTGCAAAATTGGCTCATTCCCAGTAGTAGAACTGATACTCTTTAAAAAATTGTCATTATAGACGACAATGATGCTAAGTTTGTAGTAATACAAGTACTGACTTGTAGCAGAAGTCGCGGCCGCACTGCGCGCACGTGTGCTTGATGTTCATGTGCGTGGCGTCGTGGTGCTCGCGCAGCGCCGTGTTCGTGCGGAACGCCTTCTCGCACAGCATGCACTGGGGGGACGGCGGACGTTAATTATCCTAATTATTATCCTAATTATTATAAATGCGAAAGTCCGTTTGTTTGTTTATTTGTTTGTTTGTTTGTAACGCCTTCACGCTTTAAC
>DWPV01006862.1:0-11169 GCA_018251915.1 Urbanus proteus proteus
CGTGCCTTCCATAGCATGGAAATGCGCATGAAATTTTTGCCACTAGCGGTCACCCATCCATCTATCGACCGCGCCCGGCGTTGCTTAACTTTGTAGATCGGTTCAGATCAACGCAATCCGCAGGGCGCGCTTCTAGATTTTTGATGATTCAATACTATATGTACCTAACCTAATAAGGCTGACTTTGTAATGAACCTAATCATCACAAAGTCAGCCTTAAAATGATAGATCAAATAACAACGAAGTTTAAAAAAAGACAAGTGTAAGAAAAGACAAGAAAAGTTTAGACAAAGTTCCGTAATCGAACGACAAAGACTTCTCTTATCCTAAAATCCAATCCAACCATAGTTCACCCAGATTTTAATATAAAACATACCTACATACAAAGTCATTTCAAACCTTTCACCTTTTAAAATTACACACACATCCAAGAAAATAACCACGCTCACATCCCATTCCGCAACCATCCAGAATCAATCTAGCGTAGAGCACAGGGCTTTGTCTATACCCTTGCGATAGTTCCTGCGGAAATTGCATTATTACCACCAGATATAATGCATCTCGCACGCATTCCAATGTACCGACAAAGAAACGCTGATGCGGCTTACATTTGCGGAGTTTGTAACGCAATTGCTGTGTGCACTGAATGCTATATCAATTGGTCTGAGGTTCAAATACCAGGTATGTCAGATTTTTGTAAATTATATGCGTATGTATTAGAAATTAATCACTTGTTTTAACGGTGAAGGAAACGGCCAAGGAACTGAATGCAGTATCAATTGGTCTGAGGTTCAAATCCCAGGCACATCTCATTTTTGAAAATTATATGCGTGAGTATTAGAAATTAATCACTTGTTTTAACGGTGAAGGAAATAATCTTGTGAAAACCGTTTGAGAATACGAAAAAGCTTAGTTAAAAAGCTATTTTATTAATTTAAGTCACGTTTGCGATCAACTTATTACACATGCCTATTAATGAGAGATGAACAACAAACAACAATAAGTAAAAAAAAAACAGGTTTTGACAACCTTTTTTTTTCGTGGCATAAAAAAATCCAGGGTTCGACAACATTTTTTTTTCATGGCATAAAAAATCCAGGGTTCGACAACATTTTTTTTCATGGCATAAAAAATCCAGGGATCGACAGCATTTTAGAATAATGACACGCTATCATTTTACCTTTGCTGTCGCAGCCGCAGGCCGCATACCTACATAAGTACATAATGGTGTGCGCACGCGCATGCCAATCCAATGGGCATATCGTGGATTGGATTGGTTTTTTATCTACCACACGTAATACGTAAGTGGCTGGTTGCGAAGCGATAAATGTCCAATGATCCAGTAATGGTAAACGATATCGTGATGGGCAATGCAACCCAGGAAGCTGGTAAAATCGACTTGTACCGACCGTGCACTCACACCAATACATTTGTTAGTACGATAGGAATAGATGTACGTTCCTGTCGGTCACTAACTTTTCTCAGAATTAAAGGACTTAGGGAAGTGTGGGATTGATAGACATTTTTATAACATAGAAATAGCAAACGCGCATGCAATCCATCCAGATAAAATTATATGTAGTTATATCCGAGTTAGGCTACATATGCGTTACTACAACGTTGAACACCTTGGACAAATACTGATCTTATTAACCGCCTTTAAAAAAGTATGTTCTCAATTCGGCTGTATTTTTATTACCTTATCCTTCAAAACAAAACACCGCAGCGCTTAACACTGCTATTTTTAAGTGTGGCCACAAATGGTTCTACCGTCAACTACACAAGATCATAAATTGCAAGTTTAAAGTTATAAACAAACTTTCCATAGACCAGTTCCCTTAATTTACATAAAAAGCAACTATAATTTTCTCCAGCAATCACAGCAGGAAGATAGCAGATCATAATTTCGCTCATTTTATAGTCGTTAAAGTTTTCCCGGGCTAGGGTTGACAACACTTTCAGTTCAAAGAATTTTATTTCTCATAAAAGACAAAATACACTTTCCTCAACCCATTACTAAACACCTTTTCTTAAACAGGTCTTGCCACCGAAATGGAATAATGTGGATGTACTCACTTGTATATTATTTTATCTCCTTAGTTAGCACATTTTTTTTCAATCTTCCTAATGACAATTACAATAATAAACGAACCTATTTATATGAGACGACCAGTCTAGTCTTTGGGAGTAGCAAAGCATCTGTAATTGACTTCTGATGGAACTTCTATTCTATATAAAGTCGCTTCCAAATGTCCATGGAGACAATGACCTAACCTATCATCAGATGATCTACATGCATTGCTAAATTCATAGAAAAACCGAAAAAAAAGTATTTGACAGCCCTATGACATGCGGTGACATCAATTGACAATGACATACTCGGGTGAACATATTGTGCGGTTAACTTTAATACGAATTTTACGTTCAGTGGTTCTTACGTTTTGTCTCTACGCGGTGTATGAAGATTTTAAAATTCACCGACAAAATACGTTTAATAGCAAATAAATACAAGATAACAAAATAATGACATAGCTAATAAAAGTAACTAAATGAAGACAGATTTTAAAACAATTTTTTTAGAAAGCTTATTTAAAAGTTCCTATTTATTATTAAGTATTCTAGCGTTATTTCTACATTAAAAAATGTATGTATTTTAAAAACGGATTCAAAATATTTTATTATTCGAGGAAGTATGCTGACTGCATATTTACTTGACGATCTTCACGATTAAAAGGATATGGATGGGAAGAGTAAAATGTTCCCCGCTTTCTTGTTTTTATGTTGTAGTTGAAATTTAATTTGTTACTAAATTTTATTCACAAGACATCTGTAAACATCACATGTTCGGCGTTGTTATGAGTATTAATTTTGGTAAAAAAAAACTAAAATATAGCTCATGAAGTCATAGCTCAAGATATTTATTTATATAGATGTAATCTACAATAAGACCTAACTGTTTATAATTATGTGATAAATTTAGTATTATTAAGGTTAATCTCCTCAATTACCTGCAGCGGTTATAATACATATTGTATTAACATTAGGTAAAGGTTAGCTCAATCATGAATTTTACAATCATTCAAAACTGCAACTGCAACCCAATCCAAAATTAGAACCAGACGCATCGTCATCAGACAGAAAATCAATACCCAACAAATCTCCCCCAACAGTAACCCCATTCTAAATGTATTCTAAGTAAATAAAACTGCGCACGCGCAGCGTCGAAAGATCGATATTGTATTGTCTTATTCCCCTTGCACATCTGTTGATAATTCTCCCTTTGTATCGCGGGGAGAAATCCCCATTTCATCACGATCTCTCCCCGCTATCCTGCAATCTATTTCAATTCCTGTTTGTTTAGAGAATTCATTGATGTCAACATAATCGCCAATACATTAGCGTAAGCCCTAATGTAACGGTTTTAATATAAATTAAACGAATAATTCTAAATTACATATGCAAATGGGCGGCAATTGCCACTTACTATCAGGTGGACTGCATGCTCGTTTGCTACTTCGATCATATATAAAAAAAATTGAGGGATGTACCCGTAAACTAAACGTATGTTAAATTAATCCTCTTAGGATTTAAAGATTACCCATGTAGATCACAAGACGGCAATTATGATCATTATCATTAGTTTGATCATAATTGAAGATAACATTTATTAGTAATTTTTATTAATTTTAACGTTATTTTAATCTTATTTGTACTTCGTTTATAAGTTACCTTTACTGTTAAAACTTTTTGGTCAGATCTACTCCGATTGTGGTAACACTACACTACTTACTTGTATGTCTCATATTTCAGTCATACATTAGCAATGTTTTCGCTGCTGTGGCCTAGTTTAATGAGTATTGTAAGCGACATAAATTACATCTATTTATAATTATTATACAGACATCGTTTTTAGTAATCAGTTTTGTAAGTAACATTGAGATCAATTATTGAGAACTCTGATTGAATCCGTCTGACATCTCTAAAACAAATAGATAGGGCAAAATACAGACATGAAATCTTTTATATATCATGTAGTCTAAAGGTAAAGCTTTTTAAAAATAAAAATAAAATTAATATATCGAAAAACAGAGAGGGCTTCAAAATAAGATTATTTAATTTTTATGTAATGAATTTTAACAAAAAAACTCACTTCCATTTGCTGTCAAGTGGGCTATGCATTAAACATTACAGGACTACCGTCACAGAGATCCTTTTACGTTAATGTTGCATCCTGTAAATCTATTTCTGGTTCCCGAGGGTGGAATAGGAGGGTCCTGTAGGGTGTGTGTTTGATGGAGCTATCTCGGCGCAATATTGTCTTAGTCTGTTTCCGGGACATCTGATATTTGATGTTACTAACGTAACAAATAAAGCTTTTAAGGGGTCCAGGTAATCACTACATAGTAGAAAACAAAGTCGCTTTCCGCTGTCTGTCCCTATGTATGTTTAGATCTTTAAAACTACGCAACGGATTTTGATACGATTGAAATAATTATTCAAGAGGAAGGTTCATATGTGATTTAATGCGTGCGAAATCGCGGGCAAAAGCTAGTTAAATATAAAATCGATAAACAAAAGAAATTCATACCCTCCTAAGTTTAAAAATAGGGTGGTAAATTGTATATTTGCATCTATAAAATAACTAATGTGAAGTAATTTCATCCAGATTTGCATTTCCTATCAGATTAGTCTCACTGATGTTACTAGCGATAGATACATACATAGATTTTACAGCGATAGAAATGAGCGATATAAAATATTTAAGTTGTTTATGACTACGGTTGCGTGATCACGATATGTATCTTAATATCAACACTAGTTTTTGCCATGTCTTTGTTTAGACAAGTTTATAAATGCATGTAACGTATTCATGTTATGTTATTATACGGTATTTGCATATTTTGTGCTGTTTTTCAACAGATGTAGATAGAAAGAGATACTGTGAAGATATATCTACTACGGACTAAGTTAAGTCATTTCCCTCTCTCATAATATCCTCTACCACACGAAGTCACGTCTATGGTCCGATTGGTCTGATTACCCAAACCACCATCAGTACCTCTTTATTATATCTCTTCTCTGGGTCTGGGTCCTCGTCTTTGTGTGTCAACAGAAGGACTAGTATAGGTGCTATTAGGTTAGAAAGGGGAGAACCTTAAAATAAACTTATTACAAGAATTATTTTTAATCCAACTAATTAACTAAAAATAAACTCCTTTCTTCACGATATAGCCCTCATGCCCTTGACTTTGGAGTCTCTTTATGTAGGACAGCTATTTTTATCTTTCTTCAAGTTATATTGTCATATAAGCACTAGAGTTTATTTTGTTTTTTTTTTTATATATGATTGAAGCAAACGAGCATGTAGTCCACCTGATGGTAAGTGGCCATTGCCGCCCATTGACATCTGTAATCAACCCCAGATAAGATCAAGATCCTATCTGAGGTTGACCACAGATGCGTTGCCACCCCTGAGGACTGAGTTGGAAAGCCTCGGATAAGTATGTCTCCCTTACCACATCCTTCAGACCAGAACACAGCAGTGCTTAACACTGCTGTTATAAATTAGAAATAGGTGTGGCGACGCCGCCGGAATCGAACTACAGAGAGTTTTACCTAGACTAGTCTGAAAGTGCTATGTTACTTATTTTTGAAAGTGAAACAGCAAACTACTAAGTATGCTTATGTTATCCGTTGATAGTAAGTAATATGATTGTGCATATAAATTAATTACCACCTTTTCTGATAATGTATAAGTGTCGTGAGAACTTACTAATCTGAGAGTTCACAAAAATAAATTCTCGACCTTTAAGACTTTAAGAGGTAACCTCCGTGAGCCGGGATGAAGAACCCTCTGTTTTTCGACTCCTGTTCTTCACCACTTTTCCTTCAGCGTAGCAATGTTCTGGTCCAAAAACATACTTAAGAGTGACGTTTCAACTTAGTCCTCAGAGGCAGCAACGCATCTGTAGTCACCTCAAGCTTTAATGTGTATCTGAAGTTGGACATCTCTGGAGCTCTTGGAGCCTTTTGGAGCTCATTTGCTCCAAACAGTCCATACTATCGTAAGAATTATGATGACAATATAGCTATAAACATCAAGATACTATAGACAATCCAATCTATCAATCGAATGCACCTTGCTATAAATATGCCACGGGGAAAGGTCGACACAAATCTATAGACCGCATTCCGTGTAGCCCACGTCTCAATTTGACTGCATAATGTAGTGTTTCATAATCGAGCCGGTCTGTCTGATAATCAACACTTGTTTTTGATATAGGTACTAAAGCATTACGTATTTATAAAAAATAAATTTGGACCGTTTATTTAGATACTTCAAAATGAAATACCGCGGATTCGAACCCTGAACCGAATATAATAAAGTTTTAACCGCTGAATGTAAATGTATAACTTATTCGTTTCAATATGTTTCCTAATTATCTTTAACGACTTCTACTCCATTGTCGCGTTTCTTATAAAAAGTACTCGTTTTCAATTAAATATTAAATTGTAGTCCTTACAGTTTTAAAGATATAAGTGCAAACTCATGCTCATCATTAGGAATAATTTCTAAATTTCTTTATTATTTATGAATGTATGAATAACCCTAATTACACATATTCATTCAATTTTGCCACCTATGCAGTTGTAACATAATTTTATAGTAGGTACGTGTCAATAGACAGTAAATAAACTCCTTTTAGCTGTATATGTGTACATAGGTTACGTAAATATCTATACCTACGTAAATAACAACAAATTACAATCATTCAATTCAATCATTTACAATAACTATTTTTATAGCACATTGTGACTTAAGTTCGCGCTTTACGCACGCCTTTCCGCATGCGAGCGGACTTATGTCACGCTTACTATAAAATAAAATACGATACTAGTGACCTAAGTTGCCTATTATGCACGGCGTTTAGCACGCGCTAACTCCACGCGGTGCCATAATAGGCTACATAGGCCACCCGTATCGTAATGTACTATTGGCTCGATGGATTATAAGGGGTTTGGATATGGGTTGGATTATCGTGAGTCAACTGTATAGTGAAATAAATAAACTAAACCCTCTGTGGGCGCATATTGGCTGTGATACAGAAATGTGCTTGCTTATATTTTCACACATATGGGTACTTTGGGAGAACAGTTGAATAATAATAAATGTAGGTATTTGTTAGTGTTTTAGGTTTTGTTTTGTGTTCACAATTGTTAAGAATGCTTGAGTTTTGAATGTGATTTTATTGTGGAATAAATATTGTACGAAATATTGACTTGTTATTTGTATGCCTATTTTGTAATGATTTTATCGGCAACAACCTTTGTGTAGGCTTATGTATAGCTGAAGACTTATGGATCGAAACATACTTGCTTTTAAAACACCATACATGGATGTTGAAAAAAGTTAAGTATAACTATATAAAGATTTTCTGTAATTGTGCAGTTCTCTAAACTTTATAGGTACAATGAAATAACTGAAGTTTTAAATGTTTGGTAAAAAGTGTGGGATACTCATGATTATTTAAGTAAAGTAAATAGATTTTTAAAAGGATTGTTTAAGTTAAAAAGGATAACTATGAGAACAGTATTAGCTACAAGCTGTAAATAAATTAAACTTTCTCTTGTCACCATTTTATTCAACAGATAAAAACAACAGAAATATATTGTACCCGAGTACCTTTCATACATGTCCGATTATAAGTACCTTAAATAAACCAGTATATAACATTTATTTACATAAATAAAAAAAACAAATTCGTTGTATCAAGCCGAATGCAATATAAATGTGTAAAAATATTATTTTAAGTGCAATGAAGGATTGTGAAAAACATATTTTCTTATAAACAAATGCATTGTTGATCTTTCATAGATTATAGAAAGTAGGCTTTATGGATTATTTTTGTGTCCCCGGCAAAGTCATTCTGGAATAAACTAAATTACAATTGTTTATTTTATACAATTTGAAATTCATATTAATTAACTAGAGCGCCCGGGAAGCATATTCAGAGGGCCGTTAAAAACTTTTTCAATAAATTATTTTTATATTCCTGTAACTGTCAAGATATCTTTGCACAGGGAGACCATGTCAACATTTATGCACCCACATCAATGTTTTAAGCTTTGTTTACGGAAACAGTACCGGAACAAACAAGTCATATTTTCCTATATAACATTTTGCCAAGAATAGCCTGTTTTTGCACTTAGAAAAACGTTAGTACAAGTTGTATAGAAAAATCTATTGTCTGCCATATTAAATGTCTGTAGCTATAATCCTAGCTTTATAGGTGCATTTGTTTACTTCTTATAGGGTGTATTTTAAATTAATAGGATTACTCTCAGATAAATAAAATAGGTAGATTCCTCACCGCTTTGTATTTGAGTGAAGCCAAAAAACTACGCTAGTTTAATGTATTTATACGCACACACACAAAACTAGCTAAGTTTCTTGTCAGTAGTTTTTGTTTATTTACGCTCATATAATCACTTTTATAACTCGACCATTTTAAAAATGGCTTAATTTTTTTGTTAGTAATGATAGATCTCCTACTTTATTTATCTGAGCAGCTCCATTACAATTTATAATGGATCTTTGGGCACACATGGTTAAGGATATGATAAGAGAAAAAAGTTGTTGAATTTGTTTTTCTTTCAAATTAAAATGGGACCGCACAGGAAGCCTAGCCTTTCAAACAAAAAAAGAATCATCCAATTCGGCTTAAAGATGACGGAGATATAGTGGAACATCCATAAAAAAAAAATACAGACGAATTGAGAACCTCCTCCATTTTTGGAGTCTGTTAAAAAGAATCAAGATTTTGAGAAGCGACAATGGGCTAGAGTATTGAACAAAACGGCTTGTGCGAAAGATTTAATCGCACAATTGTAGAAAAGCAAGGTGTATGCTTTTCGATGCTCGTTTAGATAAGAAGTTCTCGGCAGAAGCCACGAGCACAGCAGTGTATTTGCAGAATCATACTGTGGCAGCAACGTTAGCTTATAAAACTCCGTTTGAGATATGGCACGGTACCAAACCAGATATAAGCCATATCAGGGTCTTCGGCAGTTCTGTGATGTTGTTGTTGTTGTTGTGATGTTCTAATGATGCATGTTGCAAAAGAAAAGCGAAAGAAATGGGATAGAAAGTCAGAAAAATGCATTTTTATTGGATATCCAGACAATATAAAAGGATATAGACTTTTTAATTTAGAAACAAGAAAAGTGTTGACCAGCAGGGATGTTGTAATAATGGAGCAAGAATCAAAATCTGAATCTCAAATTGAGGCTCAAGTTCAGAGTTCAGATTCAGTGGCGGAAGGCTCACCTGGTTTAGATCCAGTCAAGGTGGAGGAACCTGAAAAGGAGAGCATTGGAGACACATCCGGTCAAGATGACACAGCGTTTCTAGATAACACAATTACTCAGAATGATGAAACTTATACTCCCAGTGATTATGAGGATATGGAGGATGTGGAAACATTTCATACACACAAACCCGTACGTGTGAGGAAGAAACCAGAATGGTTTGGCTTTTCTAATCTATGTAAAAGTGAAGAAAATTTTGATGATGCTCTTGGTTTATCCCTGCGTGAAGCTCTGGAAGGTCCTGAAAAGGAACGTTGGAAGATGGCTATGCAGGAAGAGTTACAGTCTTTCAAAGACAATGATGTGTGGAATTTGTGTGATGCTCCAAAAGACAGTAAAGTTGTGCAGTGTAAGAAATATGATAGTGACAAAAATGTTCGTTTTCGTGCGCGTTTAGTGGCGAGAGGATTTTCTCAAATTGAAGGTTTGGACTATAATGACACTTTCTCTCCCGTGGTAAGGTATACCACTTTGAGACTATTATTTGCTCTCTCTGTTCAACTCAACTTAGATATTGCACACCTTGATGTCATAACTGCTTTCTTGAATGATACTCTTGAAGAGACAATCTATATGCAGATACCAGAAGGGTATTCTGACTTAACTCGTAGTGATCAGGTTTTAAAACTAAAGAAGGCAATATATGGCCTGAAACAGTCTTCACGAGCATGGTACAAGAAAGTGGATGAATGTTTACTAAAAAATGGTTATGTGAAATCTAAATATGAACCATGTATGTATTTAAAAAGATTTAATAAGCAAATTGTAATACTTGCATTATATGTGGACGATTTTTTTATTTTTTCAAATCATCCACAAGGATCTCAGAATTTAAAGGATATTTTGTCTGCTAATTTTAAAATCAAAGATTTAGGTGAAATTAAGAAATGTCTCGGTGTAAATGTAAATATCGATAAAAGTAATAAAACAATATCTCTTGATCTTCTGATCAAGAGATATTGTTTGACAAAATTTTACTTAAATTTAATATGAGTCATTGTAAAACCGTACAGACTCCAATGGAGACTAAATTGCATGTTTCTAAAAATGAAAATTATGTTGATAATTTTCCTTATCAACAAATAATAGGTTGTCTTATGTATTTGGCAGTTTTCACTAGGCCAGACATTGCGTTTGCAGTGGGTTTTTTGAGCCAATTTAATAATTCTTATACATCTGAACATTGTGCATATGTTAAGCGAATACTTAAGTATTAAAAAAAGACTAGAGATTTTGGTTTAATGTATTCTGTTAATGGTAATTCAATGTTGGAAGGTTATGTTGATGCTGATTGGGGTGCTAACATTACTGAGGTTGCATAATTTCACGGGAATGTAAAAAACAACAAACTGTGGCTTTGTCCAGTAGTGCGGCAGAGTACATGGCTCTGACTGAAGCTTGTAAAGAGTCCATTTATTTAAAGAATTTACAATACGAGATAACAGAGAAAATGTATAGTATTAATCTTTATAACGATAACCAAAGTACACAAAAGTTGGCTTTTAATCCAGTATTTCACAAAAGGACCAAACATATAGATATTAAGTATCATTTTTGCAGAGACTGTGTTACAAGTAAAGTTGTTAATTTAAAGTATATGTCAACGTCTGAAATGCCTGCACACTTACTAACAAAAGCTTTGTGTAGAGTGAATCATTATAATTTTTTGAGTAAATTAGGTATTTAGAATGTATAAATAATTATTGTTTAGATATAGTGGCGGTGTTGAAATATATCATAAACAATATGTTTTTAATCTGTACGCTCTTGTAATGCTATTTGTCATTCATTCATTCGTTA
>DWPV01006863.1:0-11168 GCA_018251915.1 Urbanus proteus proteus
GAACTAAAATTATTTCATACTTTTTAGTGACATAGAAGTCGGTTTATTTTTTTTGTTAAAAATATTTTTATTATTTTCCAATTCCCAGTGGTCACTGAGCGCAATCAGTCGCTCAGTGGAAAGTTACATGAGAGAACACGAATGAACGACCCATTCACTGAATGGGTTTTTAAAGCAAATTTACATTTTTGTAACTAGTTTTCCAATATGAAATATGACTTCACTTTTTTGTAATCGAAACGGGAAATGTTTTCGAAAGCTTTTAGCGATGAAAAATGATTTTTCTGTTGCTTCATTTACAGACTGTAACATTTGTGAGTATAATGAATGATACACGCATTTCAAAATATACACGGATAGTGTAGTAATACCAATTCAAAAAATATAACACGCATAATATCTAGTACCATAGTTATTAAAGGTTAAATTTGTAAGACAAAGATACAAAATACAACAGTTAAAAACTTACCATTTCTAGATATAACTCTGCGTAGCATGTGACCGAAGCGCCGTGCACCCATACATTTTTTCCTTTCCCGAACCACTTCATCCATAGAGTCACTGTCGTTTGCTGTATCTTCTTCACTGTCATCCACTGACATGAGAGATTCACGCTTCTTCGATTTCTTTGCATTATCCTCTTTTAAACTTAAAGCTGGTTCACTCGCGCCTAAACTCTTTGGTTCGACAGCCCAGCCGTCGAGCTTGTGTATATCATTAAAAAGATCGTCTAAATTAGTTTCTAATAAACCTTTGGCACTGCATATCACTTTACTTTTGGTATCATTGTGAGCGACGATCGCGTCTACACTGTGGGACAGGCGTTTTTCACTTCTAACAGTTTTTGTCGCATTGTTCATGCTATTCCGCACCGTAATATTGTCGTGTGTTTTTGTTCGCTGTTTCAAACGCAAAGAACTTTGCGTTATTAAAACTGTCTCTTTTCTCTTCACACCTTTCTCCGATAGATCACTTATCTCCTGCGTCCTTAGCGGTTGTTGCGGATGATTTCCGCGGAATATATTCGAGAGCACTATCATTTTCACGATTTTTAACGTTCCGATATGGGTCATAAATTCCATCACTGCATTCCTTATTCATTTCACCGTCGCCAGTAACTCGCACTAAACGGACGGGAGGTGGTTTTGTGTTCGTTCAAGATCGTAAAATAAAACGATATTGTGTTTTGAGGACGTAAAACTGCCTGTTGCGAGACAACAATGTATGCAGATGCATTCTTTATGGAAAACTGAGCATTATTCAGACGTGTAGAATATTCTGAGTAGCCGGAGCTTAGGTGATATTTTGCTCGAGGCGAGTTCGGACGTTTGAATAATATATTGCCTGACACAATCTACGACTACTTTTACATGTTAAATGTACATGCCTATCCCCGAGAAAGAGGTCGAGTCAAGTCAGATGAAATAAGGAAGTAGATACTTTTTCAGATAAGATAAATTTTTGGTACTGTTAAATAATTCCTAAGCTACAATCTCAAATCACGGTTGAGAGTACATTACGTGCATAATTTTGCCTTAAAATAGAATTAGTTGTCGTTAGACTGTTTTTATTCATTCACTTTGAAGTAGATACTATTTTAGTCAAGGCCAGGGTTTAATTCACGCGTAGTATATACTAAGTTCTCCTTACGTTCCAAGCATTGCAACCCACCGAATATTTCGCATAGAACAAATACGTCACTGGAATTGGATGAATCCAACTAACTTAGTATTTTCAGTTGGGTATTGTCTTTAGGGACCAGATTCATTCACCCTCTGTCATGGGGCACAAAAGACCATTGTCTGAAGGCGATGGGTTGAAATTACTACGTAAACTTATCAGACGGGAGCTTTACACTACCAAAATGCAAATTTGAATCCAAAAGAATTGAAATTTGAATTCTTATGAATATGCATTTAAAACGGTACAACAACAATGAAGAAAATACATATTTTGAATTCCAGCTGCGTAAAAATCAAACCGATGTTACAGTTAAAACAAAAAGCCGTTTGCAATAATTCTGACAAAGTACTCATAAAATCATTTGCCTATGCAAATTTCGCCCTAATTAGTATATAACGAGCGCTATTAAAAAGTACACAAACTTTTTGCATCCTAAAACTATTTAGCTCGTGGGAACGCCTCCGGATCACACAAGACCGGTTTTTGCGTACACACGAAGTTTCCGCTCCCGACCATTCGACCAATTACCACTTCAGATATAACAATGGCCGCCGAATAGTTCGCACACTTGTAAATACGACGCTAATCGTTTTAGCAATTAACTAAATCTATCGCCCCTCAAATGCCAAGGTCAAGGACCGAAATAGGTATAACAGAAGAATCGTATCATTTTAGTTACGTGTTTGTTGACATTCATATTTTAGGCTAACTGATCCCTGCGGTTTCACCCGCGTTAAAGAAGTAAAAAGGCAGACATATTTCAACATACGCGTCTTCCGCGACGGAGTCTTCATGAGTGTGGAGCGCGCGCTAATCCTTTTTTCAAAAATTAAAAAGTAAAAGTAGCGTATATTACGCTTTAGTCTTTAAGCTATCCTTCAGTGAACGTCTCGTCAAAATCGGTCGACCCGTTTAGAAGATTACCTCAAACAAACAAACCGACAAAAAACGTAACTTTCATTATGCATTTAGTAAAAAGTTCTAATTTTGATATTACAAACAGACTCTTCAATTTATTTTTTTACACAGAAAAGACTGGTTGTTAAACGATAGACTATAAAATAACTGTACTGCAAAGCATATTTTCAAGAGTGTTTTCTTCGTCAATTTATATAGGTACGATATTAATGCTGGACTCCAAGAATATTTGTTACATATAAGTTAATGATTACCAAATTTACAGTACTAAGCACTAATAGAAACTAAATAGGCGTTGCTGCCTATGTTCTGATCTTAAATTCATACCATGGTATTTAAACTATATTACCTACTATTCTTACATCACAAATAGTTGGTTTCTTACAGAGTCGAACACAAGGAAATCTGTTACAAGCCTTACACTGAGATACATAACCACATAATCTAATGCAGTCTAAACTAAACATACTCGTATGAGGGCGGAACCCCTATGTATTGCCATTAATAAGACAATTGAATGACAGTTTTGTAGGTCAACCAGCGATGCTATACTTCACATAGGTACTTGTCTAGCTTCCAGTCTTCCACCTAATCCAATTAGATTTTTTTAATTTTTGAAAATTAAATAGTGACACATAAAGTAGGAGAAGAAGAAGAAGAATAGAAGTGGTAATTAAAATTTACAAAAAATACAATTAACGAAATTAGTTAATCTAACATACAGATCTACCTATGTAACGGAATCGTTTTCCTTCTTCAAAAAGACTAAAAATGACTTGGATGCGACATTTTATGTGGGCAATATCCTGATCCAACGCAATCCCGCGAGATACATCACCAGTTTACGATCCCAACCCAACGGCTGACACTCCACTGATAATATTTGATTTAAATTTAAGAAATCTTTGAATTATACTTCGTTTATTTAAGATACTTGCTCGTTTTCGTTGTCAAACGAGTTGAAATCCCGTAAAATCGATTTTTCCATTTCCAAGTTTAACCCAAAATAGATAAAAATAGCTCGGATATTTTAATTTTATACAAATAAGTTTAAAACGCACAAATGGAGATAATTTTGATATTAATGCAACAAAACACCAAGAATAATATTAATGTATCGACACAAAAAGTTTGTATACCATAAATTAACAATTAAACACAACATTCCATGTGAATGAAGCCGCGGTTAAACCCTAGTAATTATTAAAATTCCTTTATTTCTATAACATTTTTCTTAAATAATTATAACCTTTTAACATGCAATTGCAGTAAATCTGAAAGGAAACCGTTGCATGATCGTATTTATGTCAAATGGAGTGGAACCATTTCATTTATTCCACATGCAATCCTAGTAAAGTAAAATGAAAAGAAATTCAAACAAACTCTTACCTCGGTAATAAAGCACCCTTTATGGTTTTAAAACAAATTACTGTTTTATATGGAATAGCAATTAATTAATAATTGCCAAGGAAATCCATAAGTGCGTATTAACGCAGGCAATCAGTTCGGTATAAAAACTTCAATAGTTATTATTTATGGATATGTACGAGTATATATACAATACTTATATATATACAGTATGTTGGCTTAAAGTAAGGATATATTCCAGCTCACGATAGAATTCATGCTCGCAGGTAAGTAAATAAAAGAAATTATTCACAGCATGACGCTGGTGGCCATTCTACCTATAATATGAACGTCGTATATACGAGTAAATGAACAATAGAACAAATCAAATCGAAGCGCAAATATTTAGTTAATACTTTATGAACTGTTATATATGACACAAATATCTACTGTATTGAACGTTTGACAAAATGACAAACGTTGACAAAATGAACGAAAGTAGCAAACGAGCATGATGGTAAGTTGCCACTTCTAAGATATATTCACAGCCCTACCTGGGATTGCACTCCGATGCTATACTACCCCTGAAGACTAAGTTGGAACACAGCAGCGTTAAACGCTGCTGTTATAAGACAGAGATAGATGTGGCAGTGGTACCGCCGGAGTCGAACCACAAGGGTTTTACCACCTTTGAACTATAGAATATATCTACTTTAGTAACTGTAATATATCTAGTCAGTAATTTCCATTATGACATAACAGGTGCTCACACAGGATATCCATGTAAATGAGCCGCTCAATTGGCATTCAGAGAATTATTGGATCATCCGCTTCTAATTATCCGATAGTAACGCACGTGCAAATCTATTTGCTCCGTGAGTGTAAATCACGTCAATAATAACAATGATTGCGGTGTTACGAGCGTAGGTACATAATAAAGAATAATAAAGGAATTCTTTCTATGCTTACTATGCAGTCTATCAGTCTGTTACAGAGCTAGTGTCTCATAAACATTGTTAGATAGGTACTTAGATTTTTTGAGTGATAAGGAAGTAACGCGACATAAGGTAAAATTCTTCTGTTATTTGTGCTTGATCAAATGTGTCCATGAACGGCAGTGGGCAATTACCACCATATGGACTGCATGTTGTACCCAACAAAAAAAAATAAGACTTAATATAAAATATGGCATTAAAATACACCTATATAGTTATTTGTGTTACATGCTCAAACGAAAGCCAAACAGGTTTTAAAATATATTAACGTTTTCTCGCGAATAAGGAAAAAAGTTAACTAGTTTTATATTTTTTGCATTTTAAATTTAAAAAATTGCATTTTTTACAATCGCTCCACTTTTATCGCAATTATTTAATAAAAGCATTTATTCGATGCTTTAAATTTTTAGATAAAATCTAGCGTCGCTAGTGTAATTCAGGATACATTTAAAGAGCGTATTTCGCCGGTCACTGGAGCGTGTCTCTGCGCGAGTCGCCGCAAAGCGCTGTCAATCTGTTTTTTTTTCGCATATTACGACCCAGTCTAGCTAAAAATAGCATCTGAACTACTTTATTTGGTGACGTTATTTATCGTCGGATTAAGTTTATACGCTTAGAGAGAAAATGTGCAAACGGGAGATATATATGTGGGGATTTAACTACGAAATATTTTTAAATACTTTTAGTATTAACATGGAAAATCCGTTGAGATTATGAGGATGTCTTTATATTTTTTTTAAAAGATGCAATTGTGCACACGTATGGAGTTTCTTGCGCCGTCTCTTCTCCATAACGAAGAAACCTTCCGAGGCGGTGGTAGAGTTTGACGTTCAAAAAGTGTTCCATATAAATCAACTTTGAATAAATGAGATTTGAATTTAAATTTAATACCAATACGGACGTAACGTACGTAATATCTGTACGTACCAACAAAACGTCAACACAAATATACTTTTTATGTCGATTATGGAATATTGGTCTTCTTGCCCATAGGTATTTTTGAAAAAAAGAGACAAAGAAACGTTCATAGAACAGTAGGATTTCATGTGTCGTAGTTACTATGTACCTAACAAAAACCTAAATTTATCATTTTATATCCATTCGTTAACCTAATCCAGGACTCTTCGCGTCTCAATAATATGATAACCGTTGCTAATTTTAATTGGAAGGAAAACGGAAGTAGATTTTAAATAAACAATATGTACATATTTAAAAAAAAAATAGATGATATAAGATAATAATAAGATACAGAAACAGAAAGAGCTAAATAAAAGAAAAAGCTCCTATTCTAAATATACTAGTAAAAACAGTTCAACCTAAAACACATCATCGAACCGAGTTCCTTTCGTCAGTGCACGGTGGCAATCAATCACTGTACCGCAAGGGCCTAATGCCACTCATTCACCGCCTGCCTATACAAAATGACACTCACTTAAACACACAATCGACTCGAAAAGTGGAAAGCAACCAAATGTAGGCATTGTCAGGCACTGCCGCCATTTTACGTTTACTCCAATCGATTTAGCCAAACAGACGAAAATTCCGAATTCCGAAATTGACGAAAAAAGGGAGGATCCTTCCTTTCTATCCTATTGACCCAAGATATAGCCATAAAAACTATCCATTACCTAGCACTAAATATCCAGCACTAAATATTAAAAGTAAGTGGTAACTGCCGCTCATTAACACAGAAAAATCCTCTACAATATATACCGATCTAATCCCGCTATAGAAGTTAAAGCCTCGCTTCCAACACACCTTTAAGATGTTACACTAAGCAACCTACCCACTCATTTTCTTTCAATAAACCCACTTAGCCTAATATGAACGACCCACGGGACATTTTACATCGCTTTGATAGCGCTCACCAGCCGGGTGTCCATGAAAGAAACCATCCAATCCCATTTTAATTCCATCTTGCTAACCAAAGCGTTATCTGTACTGAAGTTTGCGCATTGGGATGACCTTTCCTTTGGTATAAGATCAGAGGAAGTATCAAAATAGAGGCCTAATTATTAGCGACCTGACTGGTATAATTAGGTCTCATCTATATAATACTTCTATACTAATATTATAAAGAGGAAAGATGTAATTGTTTGTTTGTTTGAATTGCATAGGCTCCGAAACTACTGGACCGATTTTAAAAAATCTTTCACCAATTTAATGGTACGACTTTTCTTATTTCATCAAAATTCGTATACTTAATTTTAACTTTTTTTAACTCGGATGAAACCGCGGGAACCAGCTCGTAAGTTATAAAAGGGTACAAATATTACGTAATAATATACGTATGAATACGTAATAATATACGTATGAATGTACACAGTTGATATTGTACTACCAGTGCTGTTTTTAGTTTAGCTTTAGAGAGTATCAGCTCGCTTTAGGGGGTTAGTGAGTAAGTAAGTTAAGTACACTAACTTATTCAAAAATTCATGGATATACCGGCACTGATAGATTCCAGGAGACTAAGCTAAGGAAAACACGCAACATGATAAGACCAATATATAGTCGTTTACCTAAGATTTACTTTTATTTATTCGACTGAAACAAAAAAAAAAAGAATTTTTAGCGTTTCTTCGTACAAAGTTTACGTTTGACGAAAATAGAAACATTTCGCTTGGGGAAGAGGCTGATAAATCTGCCCTTTCCGATACAAAGACCCTATTGAGAGGACTGAGCCAAATACGAAGATAAAATGTGTTTACGCGACTTCGATGCTTGTATATCAGCAACATTATTCTGAGTTCACATTCTTTGAACGAATGTCAGAATATCACAGACTACATTAATATACCCACTAAGTTCACTTTCGTATAAGGCGAGTCTTAGTTTCTTCTACTAGCGATCTTATTCTTCGGGAGTAACAACGCATCTGTGATTGACTTCTGATAGAAATCTTGTCTATATGAAATTGTCTGCAGATGTCCATGGGCGACATGAATGCAGCCCGCCTGACGTTAAGCATGATGTTAAATGGTCACTGCCGCCCATGGACAATGCCCATGTTACCAACCTCAAACTGGACAGGGTATCAAGATAATGTTTATCACGGATCCACTGTCACTCCTGACGACTAAGATGAACTCATGTGTCTTTATAGCGTTCATACGATATGAAGATGTCGTCGCAAACTTCGTAACTTTCTGGTAGAAACTGGTTGAACCAATTTTATGTCTATATCTCTCAGATAAATAAAGAAGGTAGACCTATCATTCCTAATAAAAAAAAGCCATTTTTAATACGGTCGGGTTATAAAATTGATTATGTGAGCGTAAATAAACTAAAGTTAGTTAAACTTACTTGTCAGTAACAAGAAACTACGTTAGTTTTGTGTGTGTGCGTATAAATACATGAAAGTAGCGTAGTTTTTTGGCTTCACTCAAATACAAGGAGGTGAGTAATCTACCTATTTTATTTATCTGAGCTATATCTATATTCTTGAAAAGAAATAACAGACAACAAAAATATTAGTATAATTATTGTACCAACAAAAATCCACTTTCGTAATTACTAGATAGCAAACAAGTCAGAAATCAAACTGGTAATTATTCCGATAATAATCTGAAGGCAGCCTTATCAAACGAAACGAACTCGTTCACCATTCCACTTCCCATAGCCAAGAGGATATGATTTAAGGCCAGGAAGTATGCAAATATAATAACCGACCAATACACTATATACTTTGATAGTTATCAATTTAGGCTGTTAACAGACGGTGCGATTATTTTCGCGTTATTTCTATATTTTCAGTTTTTCCTGTACTTCCATACCACCATTCCAGTTTGACGCATTGGGTTCCAGGTTCGATACCCGATCAGATAAATATCATATTAATTTATCTAAATTACTGTTCTGGTTCTGGGTGTTTATGTACCCATGTATTTGTGTGCACCTGAGTGCATGACCTTTTGCCTGACCTTTTACCATAGGCCTTTTGCGACATGAACTATTTGCAAATTTGATTGTTTCTACAATATCATGAACCATAAGTACTTCAACAAGAAGTGACGTCACGAATCATCAACTCAACCGCTCTTTGTCACGCATCACGTTACGTTGACCTCTCCAAAATGCGACGTATATCCCGCAATATCACCCATACTAAGGTGCATTATATTAGGCACTGCTAAGGTCGTCGATCTATTCAAATGCACATTGTTATTGTTTATCGTAATCCGCACTCAGCCGTCGTGCGAACATTCACACATCACGACAAAACAATCGCACGTAAAGTAGTATTTCTTGTCCGATCGTTTCTAATTTTCAATTGAATGTGGAATATTGGTATGTGAATATTCATATTGGAATGATATCTGATCGATCTAATAATCCAGCCCAACAAAGCACAAATCTATACAAATAAATAAAACTGAAGTGTGTTGTGACATCAAAATAACAACTTTTTACTCAAGGCCTATGAAAGTATAACA
The DNA here is from genome assembly GCA_018251915.1 of Urbanus proteus proteus. Taxonomy (NCBI): domain Eukaryota; kingdom Metazoa; phylum Arthropoda; class Insecta; order Lepidoptera; family Hesperiidae; genus Urbanus; species Urbanus proteus. The sequence continues at coordinate 9,377 of DWPV01006863.1, forward strand.
CGATACCTATAAAAAAATGCAATTAAACATTCTTGTCTGTCTATCTATTTGGCTGAGGTAATCTTCTAAGTAGCTATACCGATTTTCACGGGACTTGCACTGGCAGATAGCTGAAGGTCAAAGGCGTAACAAAGGCTACTTTAATTTTTGAAAACGCATTAGCGTGTGCTCCACGCGCATGCGTAGATTAAAATTTTCCAGGCTTTTAAGTTTAATTTTAATTAGACGAATTTACGACGTACTTTTGAATGAATGTACTTTTTATAGATCATTATTTTCAGTTTTATAGACTGGATTATAATCCACTATTTTATCTTATTTGTATTGCCACCACCCATTATCTCACATACCTACTCTTATAGTCTAATTGTCTTAAAAGCTCCTGCGGATAGAAAGCGGATAATAAGACTTTCACTCAATCAAAGTGCTCAAACAGACCTCCATAATGTCTAGACGAACTGGGATCTTGCTGTCTCACTCGCACACTGCTAAATAAACATGGTGTGGAAAGTGACACACACATATCATTCAATGTCATTGAAGCAGAACTGCCTACAAGTTTGCAGAGAGCTGCGTTATCGCTTGCATTATTTCCATTGCTCGTTAGATGAATGTTGAACGTATGGACATAGGAAATCAACGGGTAATGTATGGTTAGACGACCCGCGTGACGGACCGGTCAACGTATGGGTCTGAAACGCAATGCGTTCCTGGTTCGATCCCCGGCCAGACAGATATCTTGAATGATTAATTTAGATTGGTGTTTATGTATTCGTCTTTATGTGTCCATGACACCCACGACACAGGAGAAATTCCTTCTTTGGGGCTATGTGTGTAAAAAGCGTTATTATTTGGACTCGTGTATAGATGCCACTGTGCATCAAGTGGGAAACCCAATGCCAATGCAATTACTTAAAAAAGAAGTTCCGTAGTCTTTAAGGAACTCATCTGCACCTAATAGCAATATCTGTGATCAACTTCCGAGATGTCTTGTTCTTGTAAAGATAGATACCTACTATACTGATATATTATATATTTAACCACATTATAATCAAAACGATTATCATATTAATATTACAATGAAACTGTACTTTTTGACGTTGGAACACGTTATTGTGTCGTAACATCACTGAAATCTCCTCATAAATATTACAACTCTATGTTCAATGTATAAAGTTTATTTTGTAGATCATACAACTTCAAGTGAAAGCGAAACACACGGTTCAGATCAGCTGTGTCATACGATATGACGCGAGATCAAAGGACATGTTTGAATACAGCAGACAATATAAGCAACGTTACTACACACTAAATAACTTGAAGAAATCTATTGATTACAATCTTAATTCCCATCATGCTATAATTATGAAAGAGTAATGCTGTTGTTTAAACAGCGTAGAAGGAAAAGGCGATAACATAAAATAGATCTATACAAATATTATAAAACATACCTCGACGACCCGGGCGCCGAGGTGGTTACCGGTCTGACGCGCAATGGGTCCCAGGTTCGTGTCCCGGCCAGTTAGCTATCTGAATGATGAGGGTCTGGGTGTTTGTGTATTCGTCTTTGTGTCTCCATGGCACCCACGACACAGGAGAAAATCCTACTATGGGGCTGTGAGTGTAGAAAGCGTCTTTATTATTATTATTTTTTATAACATTTGAGTAGCAAACGAGCTTGCAGTCCACTTGATGGTAAGTGGCCACTGCCGCCGCCGGTCATACCTGGGGTTGACCACAGATGCGTTGCTACCCCTGAGGACTGAGATGGAACGCCTCGGATAAGTCTGTC
>DWPV01006864.1:0-11168 GCA_018251915.1 Urbanus proteus proteus
TCCGATTCTGGAAGCTTCTAGGCGCTGAAGTAAAAAAAAATATATATTAGCTTTATCAGATTCTTTACAAAGTTTTATAAACCCTTTCGGTTCGACTCTGGCGATACCACAGCTGCACTTTTTTAACCGACTACAAGGTAAAGCAGTTAAGCGCTATTGCATTCTTGTCTGAAGAGTGTGGTAAGGAAATGATACTTTACGGAAGCGTTTTAATTCAACTTAGACCTCAGGGGAAACAACGCATCTGCGGCCATCTATAAGTAAGACTGATTTTTTTATATGATTGAATTAGCAAACGAGCATGCAGTCCACCTAATGCTAAGTGACAACTGTCGCCCATGGACATCTGTAATCAACCCTATATAAGATCGAGGTCCTACCTGAAGTTGATCACAGATGCGTTGCTACTCCTGAGGACTGAGCTGGACTATATCTCTCTAACCACCTCTTTAGACCAGAACACAGCTATGATTAACACTGCTGTTGATTAACACTGCTGTGTGATCATATTTGAGGTTGTTTACAGGGTGTCCATAGTTCGGCAGTGGCTACTCACCATCGACCATCAGGTAGACAGTATGCTCCATTCCTACTTACATCTTATAACATTATAAATTAATCTTACTTAGTGGACCTCTCACTGCTCCTAGACCTGGCGGCCCTCGCGAGCCGGTGCAGCGCGAACAGCGCGCCCTCGCTGGCGTCGCCGAGGAACGAACACAACTCTTGGAGGATCTGGGATAATTACAACGTGATTATTACTATTCATTTAAAAAGGGTTTTGTAAACAGAAATACATTCTGATTAAAAATCAGTCCTTTCCGTCACCCTTAATTTAGTAAAATACCATGAATACCATGGGAATACCATGAAGCAACAACTGTTGTTAATGATTTTTCGATAATATTCCGAGGACTCGAGTTTGTTTTGGCCAAAACCTAAGGCCAAGAACCTAGACATAAGATACGTATAGCTTAGTATTTTTCCATATTTTGTATGTTATAAAGCGATAATTTCAGCAATATTATGGAAAACGTACAGTAAACTTCCCCCGATGCAACAGCGCGAGCACCAGGTCCCCCAGCGCCAGGTGTAACGTATGTGCCCCCGCGCGAGCCGCCAGGAGGTTTAGTGGAGCAGTTTGCCCCACTAACCACTCGTCCTCCGCACACCACGCGCCATCTTCCACGTCTGATGCTCCTGATTCATCCACTGATGAGGTAGAAAATGTTTTATTAATGTTACGATCCTATAACTGTGCTAAAAGTAACAATGAGTTGATATATCCTCTTTAAAATCAAAGCTTATTATATAAAGAAACATGCAAATAATGAAGTTATAGAAGTGATGAGTTCAAAACGAAGGTACTAGAAAAAACGTTCTACGTGAAGTTTTTTTTTTTTTTTTTAATTTATGTTCTACTATAAAATTTACATTTATTCCTATATTAATGTCTGCCAAGCTGTGTAACAGTTTAATTACTTTACTACTCCTGGAAACTAAACTGGCTTTTTTAATTTCAGTCATCCAGCATCAACACCCTTCCAATGAATGAAATGTTTCACGCTAGAAATACATAGATACCACGATAATACCTCCCTGGTCGAATGATAGTAATTCTACCAGTCAAAATTTTCGATGATACTTACCACACAAAGCATCTTTGACACTGTTAATAAAATCAAGTGTCTCCAGGATACTCGGTCTACTCAGCGCCTCCTTGTTCCTCACCGTGGAGCCGGCAGACCGGGGCCTCTCCCTCAGCTCCTTAATACTCTCCACCGGCTCCGTGTACACCAAGCTCTTCAGAGTGTGATACTTCCGCCTTATCGTCTTCGAATCTGATTGGCTGGTGATCGAAATTTCTGGAAACCCGTAAGATGTCGCTGGTCTGTTCCTACGCGATCTTCGTCTGACTTTAGGCAGGTCTAGAGTGGAAATATCCTGGACGGAAGTGGAAGGAATGATGTCAGGCTTCGTGTTGTTTCTCCAGTAGTTGCCATTTTTAGCGCTGGTGAGAATCTCGTCTGTACTTCCGTGGCGACTAATGGGCTTTGAACTGGAACAATAAAGCACAATTTATGTAATGCTTAGTGATCATAATCAATCATGATGAATGAATAAATTTCTTCTTATTTATTTTATTGTATCAGTCCAGAACTTTGCAATAAATAATCCGATTCAAAGTTATATGATGCATGAAAATTTCTTGCAATAGATACCACTTACATTGTGTTTTTTACACGTCGATTACTATCCCACAAAAAGCCCTGTACAAGTACATACTAAAAGTCTTCATATTCATGGCGAAATCATTACTCACTCAACAATAGAGCTACTCAGCAACAGTTAATAATGTTATAAATAACTCAACATTGTACCTTAAAAGGTCGTTATGATGATATTTCAGACTTCGTCACATAGAATGATCAAATGAAATATTGCGAGATAAATCATTAGAGGAAAAAAAACAGTCTGCTAAAAAATATGACGGTTTTACTTTGTCTAGATAATGGATCGCACTTCTGTGACTTATCGGATTTATATCCGCCCGGCATTATCTTTATTATCTACTTTATTATTTAACAAAATATCATTTATGTCCAAGGGTGGAAAATGTAATTCATAATGTAATTTCTTATAACAGAAATGGGAACCGATTATGCAGCAAATCTAAATTTGAAAAAATACGCAATCTTCGAAACAATCGTGATGAAAAATTAATGTCAATACAATATCTGGAGTTGATCACAGATGTCCATGGGCAACAGTGGCCATCAGGTAGGCTGCGTGCTCGTTTGCTACTTCCATAATTCAAAAGACATACAATTTACCATTCTAATGCTACCTGTAATTGGTAACGATTGAGTTGAGCTTATTAATTAATGGGCGAAGACTAAATTGAAAGGCCTGAAATGCACAATATTCCTGGCCAATCTCTTAGCAACCAAACATATTAGCTATACTAAGAAATGCGTAAAAGGACCTCTCGTAAACATTTATAAATTAAATTATGTGTATCTAGCATACTTGTTATCGTTTCAGGAACAAACAATATTAATAATAAAGTTGTGCTGAAATATTGCTATTAATTATAACATTGAATATAAAGAGGGTAATCGAAATATCTTTCAACGTTCGTTTTCTGAGAACGTGACTTGTTTTATCCAATCGAGGGCGATCGATAACAGATTGTTAAGTCGCAATTTATTTGACTCTATCGACGATAAGGAAACGTGAGCGATTAATTTGACTACGGGTCACCATGCTTTTGAATGAGAACGCTAATAAAATTGTTTTGATCCAGTGGATTGTAATTTACAGTAAGTTTTCGAAGGTGAAGTCAAGGTTTCAAAGCTATACTTTTTTTATTCGACTACGAAGACACCATATATAATGTACTAACACCCGCTCTACACGGCCGCATGGCGCGCGCGCTAATGCTATTTTATAAAATTTAAGTAGCGTATGTTACGCCTTAGACTTTCGGCTATTTTCCAGTGAAAGTCCCGTCAAAATCGGTTCAGCCGTTTAAAAGATTACCTCAGCCAAACAGACAGAGAGGCAGACAGACGGACAAAAAATTACTTCCTGCCAGATTTATATTGTTAATGTACATATAAATCCTAAAGCGAATAAGTATAATTTGTATTAATATTTCAAACTTTTAGTGTAACCTATCTTTAATACAAAAAAAGGTTGCTTAATATTGAGTTTTAACAAATAACCGTTAAAAACCAACACAGTAAACGTTGCCGTGATTTCTCTTATCCAATCGCGTGAAAGGGGATAAAAGATTTTCAGTGGACGTTATTTATGGGATCGGTACAGACGATAATAAAACGAGTGTCGCTCCGACGATTAATGTCGCATCCCACTGTACTGTACGCGTGTATTGAATGGGAAGCTTGTAGCTACTTAGTTTGATTTTGGGGAAAAGGTTTCTTTTAACTTTTTGTTGAAGTCTTCAGCAAAATCATTTTATTTTTTATGTAAGTTATTTTCAAATTAATAATTATATAGAACTCGTTGTACAACTTATAGCTAGCTGCTCCTTTTTAAGAGATGCTTTCTATACTCATGCGCTCACACGAGAATTTTCTCCTGTATTGTTGGCGCCATGAAAACACAAAGACAAATACACAGACACCCAGACCCACAACAGAAATCTAAGCCCATCTTTCAGATATCTGCCTAGCCAGGAATCGAACCCGGGACCCTCTGTGCGTTGGACCGGTACGGTAAGTTTTATTTTCTTTTTGTTTCGTTATAATCCAGCAAACTATAATCTCTATTTATAATTGTCATAATATACAAATTTTGTGTGGCGTTTAAAACATGAAAAACCTTTTAAAAAACAACCTAAAGAATTTGGACATGTTACATTGTACCTATTTCGGGAGTTATAAATTGTAACCACACGTTGCGATGTAAATATATTCACAAGGATGTGAGACTATGCTTCGGGGGTCGGAAGTCTTTTATGAGTTGAGATAACAAGTCTCCGTAGAGATTTGTAATGAAAATGTTTGCTGACAATTTCGATGTAAAAACATTGTTGTATTTCGACATAGCATCTAAAGTGATTTTATATTTTCATACAAAATATAAATTCCTTTTTCGTCCTTTTGTTCATAGGTACCAAATAAAGGTTAGCCTACAAGAAGAAATATAGCTAAAATATGCAGGCAGCTATGCAGTCGCTGAATTAGCCCGACTCGCAGGAAACATTCGTTTCAAGCGCCATTACAAATTTTAAACGTCAACAATGTCAGTCTGTCTGTTTGGATGAGATAATCTTCTAAACGGCTGGACCGATTTTGACGGGACATTCACTGGACGATAACTGAAGGTCTAAGGCATAACATAGGCTACTTATTTTTTTAAAAAAAGCTTTAGCGTGCTCCACACGCATGCGGTCCCCGCGGCAGTGAGGTTTCAATTATATTTAAACTAGTATTTACCCGCAGCTTCGCTCGCGCTCATGTACATTCACACAAAGAGGCCGTAGGTATAAAAGTTACTTTTTTATCCCTCGGGAGTAGTACCACTTTTCGGGATGAAAAGTACTCTATGTCCTTTTCCAGATCTCTGGAAGTGTGTGTGCAATATTTCATAACAATCGGTTGAGTAGTTAATGCGTGAAGGCGTTACAAACAAATAAAGAGACTTTCATATTTCTAATAATAAAGATATGTATTACATTTTACTTTTTAAACGCGAGTAAAACCGCGAGGATCAGCTAGTATATCTGCTAACTCACCATCGTCCAGCCAGCGCAGAGTTAAAGGCGCCGAGCACGCAGCGGCGCGCCAGCCGCAGCTTGGCCTCGGCCTTGTCCCTGCGGCTGAGCGTCAGCACCCGCGCCGAGCTGTGTTCCCGGCGGGACGCTAGTTTCACTGGGTACGACACGGCTAGACCCTCGCCAGTTGGGAACACTAGCCGGAAATCTGCAATTGTTTTACATTTAACTAAAACCTAGTTAAGTTTCTAGATACAGAAATATATGCGAAAGAATTGAAGTCAAACTTATCCATGAAACATGTACCTAATATAATAATTTTGATTATACATATATTATTAGATTGTTGATTTAGTTGAAGTTTTGAGGACTGTTAACCAATGCCATGGCAGCTGGCCATCAATTATAATAAGATACAGTTGTAATAATAAGCTGTTAAGGTATAAGGTGTTAGTAAGCTCTAGTTGTAATATTAATGTAAGAAATAGAACTTTATGTACTTTGTTGGTATGCCCTAAATAAATAAATAAATAAATAAATACAGTGTTCTGCGTTATACAATGTTATCCTTGGTATCTTACTTAAGTAAACTCGAAATCTTACAAAAAATCTAATCTCAATATCTTACTTAAGTAAAATCGTAGTTTTAGCTTTCTCATTTGTGATCACTTAAATCTAGAGTAAGCTAAAATTACGAGTATACCTTTTCAGGTCGCATAAGTCTATCTCAAAGTTAACCAGGCGAACGCTTATCTAGCGAAAGTTACAAAATAAAACACATTAAGTTACTTAATAAGATTAACGATTTTTCTAATCGTTTGAATTTTTGCCACCAAAATTAATCCGGTGTTGAAAATCCTGTCGCATGACATTATTAGATTAATGCTCGCTCACGAAAAATGCCTTGTAAAGACCAGCGGCTGGGCTCAACGATTACATTAACATATTTGTCACTCAACATTAATTCCATTACATAAAACTCCCATTCTGGAAAAATACAGTCTAGACGTCTGATTTGTTTTTGTCAATATCGACTTTTCTTCAAGAGAATGGTTTTCATATATTGAGCATAGAACTATGTTTCATGTGAATCCATAAAAATGAGTTATACATCGTATGTATCAAGTAGTTAATCTTCTAAAAAATCAAATATTACACCATTACAAAAAAAAATGAGCTAAACAAAACAATTTCATTCTACTATTTCAGAATATAACATCCTAACTACTAATAAAAATGATTCTGTGCTTTAACCAACTTATTCATATCGAGTTAACCCTCAATTTTTGTAAAGCAATATTGACGGGATTAATAAAAGTGAGCTAGCAGCTACAGCTGGAGGGCCCTCTGCCGCCATCGAACCGTGCAATCGTTTGAAATTCCCTTCCAATGTATTGCCACTGAATAAATCTCTCGATCCCAACAAACTTACTTTTAAAATAGATTCGTTTACATTTGACTTACCAAAGAAGTTAACGTGAATTGGAGAAAGTGAGAAGGATGTAATGTGAAATACTTATGACTTATAATTTACGTGCAAAATAATGGTTGGCAACAGGGTCTAAATGTATTCAAGCCTTAGATAATAAAATACAAATCTGCGTTTATTGTATAATCAATAATTCAAATACGTAAAAATCATTCTGTACCTGTGTATATAGGTACATTAATCTTTCATCAGAAGTCATCAACTATTTTTATCTTCTAGCAGCTATATTAAAATTTAAATATACGAAAATAGAATACCATACAAATCAGAAATATGAAGAGTCCTAAGCAAATATGTTTAGATAGAACATTCCAATTTATTCCTCACGAATAAAAAGACTTGGGATCCTTACATCAAATAAAAACGAATCTGCATCGTTTGCAACGATTCTGCAAAAATTTCAAATGTAAAAAGTACTAAGTACTTATGGTCTATGGAGATAGTCAAAATCTTTACTATCTTTACAAGAAACTTTCCGAACACATAATGCCTGTAAAATTATTACAAATTTCCAGAAACCACAAACGGGGCTTTATGAAAACACTGAGAATCCAAGATATTAAGTATTTAGTTGAAAACTCGTATAACACATCCGTCAATATTGCGCGGAGTTACTCCAAGTTGCCTTTAAAAGGTCGGCGAAGTTTGCCAACTTCCTCCGTAATTGTACTGCGAGCCTTGGGGGATGCCGGCGTAATTCTAATGTATTTGTTGTACATAATGTACGATATATAGTGATGCTTCTGTTCTACAAGGGCGATGAAATAATACAACGCTACAATGCTATAAAATCTTATATGTAATTTTCCGTTACATGTTGCCGAGTGATTCTTCCTAGCCAGCTTCTAAAGGAGCGTTCCCACGAGTAATAATTTTTGTAAGGTTCTTGCAAATACGTTTAGGCAAAACAAAGACCCTATGGATCTATACAAATATAATTGAAGTGTCTGTTTGTGATTTCAAAATAACAACTTTTTACTCAATGCATATGAAAGTATACATGATACCTATAACAAAGATGCAATTAAAAAAATTGTCTGTCTGTCTGTTTAGTTAAGGTAATATCCTGAGAAGAAGCTGAGAAAACTCGGGGATCAGATAGTTAATAATATAGAAGAGAGGAATAGAGAATTAATGATTTTTGGAATACCGTTTGGCATTATCCCAATTGGGATAAATCAACTTTCAACTGTGGATCTTAAATTGCTGATAAATAGACAAATAATGAACTTTACCGTTCAGTTTTGAATAAATAAATTAAAAAATATATAAAATGCCTTGAGTAGGTAATCTCAGAAAAAGAGAATAGGTACTCGTATAATAAAACTATGTTTAAAGGTTAACCTAAGTATATAATTATTAATCTCTATAATCTTTCGTTGGTATTCTGGTCTTCGAGCACGAATTTATGTAAAAAATTTAAAATTAATTTTTATTTCTTAATATTGATTGATTAAATCTGGATTTCTAAATGTCTGACTTTTATGTTCCTTTGTTCTGCTTTTAATATTTAAAACGGTCTTAAAGATATTAAACCACCGCAGTTGCATACTTAAAACAACACTCGCACAATATTGCAGACTCAAGAAGTGTCTGCTCGAGTAATGTGAATAAGAAGTACGAGAAACTAGTTTTAATGAGGTCATTCAACACAATATATGCAGTATCTGCATACTACACCATTTGTTACTTATACAGGGTAAAATACATAAGATTACGAATACGGGAAAATATATAATATGACAACATGAGCAGAGATAGCCTTATGGTTAAACTTGGCCTCTGAATCGGGAGGTTCGAGGTTCAAATCATAGTCACCTCTGATTTATGTGCGTATTAGAGATAAATTATCACTTGCTTTAACGGTGAAGAAAGGCATTCTGAGGAAACCTGCACATCTGAGACTTCTTAAAATTTCTTAAAGGTGTGTGATGTCTACCAATTTGCAGTTGGCCAGAGTGGTGGACTAAAGCCCAAATCCCTCTCACGGTGAGAGAGGCCCGTGTCCAGCATTGGGACACCTCCTATTTAGCCAGTACTAATGTGTTTCATGAGAACAAAAATAAAATCCAGACGTTCCAATAAAAGTAAATTCATTTCATTTATCAAAGAAATTTCAAGGCAATATTGAATACGACTTAACACAATCATACATTCCAAAATGTTAAGGCATATCCATTTATTTAACATCTTCATCTGGAGCTAAGAATTCGGCATTAACTCTTAGCCAATCCCTTTGACCTGCAACCCCTGACTACCCTTTACTATTAACCTTTCAGAAAGCTCTCTCCAGAGGTCAGCTTAGAGTGGTCGCATTAAAATGTTAACGTATTCCGGCCGCCGTAATACCAAGCTCAAACTTTGATCTACGGGGATTTTATTCCAAAGAACTTTATTTCAGTGTCAAACTATCAAGATATAAGAATACATTTAAATCAATACTGTGAGTTCAATGAATACTTTTACTACAATTTGAATCATGATTCTAATGATTTGCTAAATGTTCAAAACAATGTCACAAATGAATATTTAATCAACATTATTTTTGGATACCATGATAACACTTACCATAATGTCGATATCGGTCCACTAAGTCCACCATGGCCTTAGCCCACGCAAACTTCTTCGCGGAATCCAGCAACCCCATGCAGGGTTCAATATTCCCTTCATGAACCCCCATACAAAACTCCCGTAACCCTTCGAACTCATTCTCGCACTTCCTCGCATCAAAATCTTCTAGGAACCAAGAGTTCTCCAAAGACGTTGAGAACAGGGCTTCTAGGAAAGGTTTGAGGACTGGTCCAAGGTACTTTTTATCGTCCTTAGCACCCTTATAGAGCCAGCCGAGGATATTCTTCATGATGTTGGTCTCATCCTTCAGGTCTTCCCGCCGAAGGTCAGGGTCTCTGCGTACAGCGTCGATGAGACACGCTGATGACGCGTCATAGTAGTCTTTGAGCTTGTTCCATTTCTTAGATCTGATGGAGAACACAAAATAACATCAACAAAATCAACACTCAAATAAGAAATGATGATCATTTTTTTAAAACTGCATAAAAATCTTAAATTCTTTTTGTGAAAAATTACCTGTAAGTTGACAGTTCTCGATCAAATTCCCCCATAGTTCTAGTTTGGTAGTTGTTTAAATATAAATCCCTGGCCTGATCTAGCATGATGGCCAAAATGTGAACCAGCTCTTCTATAGACTCCTGGTTCAGTGAAGTGGCCTGAATGAGGTTCGCGCGGAAGATACTGTGATTTTCCTGGTAGAAACAAGAATTGGTTACAGCTTTTAGATATAAGTTTGTTAACAGAATCTGTGACCATAATAAAATTTTGTGGTAAAACGAATATTGACTCTAATTAATTGATGAACCAAATTAAATCAAATTCATTCTTAGTCCATGGCCAATACTTCGAATGAATACACAATAGAAAAAAAGGTAAATTTATGTAAACGATAAAAAAAAAATTAGTGTAATAAAAATAATATCTATAATAATATTTTATTTGGACATACATCATTCTATATTTTATTTGGACATACACCATCTTTCATAAGAAAACGATTGTCTAACGAAGTTTTAAACACTTTATTTATTTTCAATACTTAAGTACCAATATTTAGAACTCAACTACAATCTTACTGCGAACTACTCACATAAACAACCATCCGTTTACATTTGACGAGCTCGCTCGCCACTCGCCACAAGTATCGTAATTGTCGCTTTGTGTACTTCGGCGTGGGGCCTGAAGACGCCCTTGATTCCCGGTTCAAGCTCTCCCACCGCGAGAATAGAGCTATTTCGAGCGATTCTGATGGAGTTGGAAGTATTTCTTCGGTGCCTTAAAAATATAATAATTTTTAATTATTAAAGATTGGTATTGCCAATCTTCATTTCATCATAAGGATTGTCATAATTAATATGAAAACATAAAATACTTGTAAAGTAATTTAAAAGTACCTAAGTGTCGTCGTAACTAAAATTAACGGTGTTGACTATTGCATTGGTGTTTAATTTGTACCGTCAAAGGCCACCATTGTTATTGATATATTTTTTAAATTGAAGTACTAAAGGAGCATGCTGTCCACGATGATGAATGGTCATCGCCACCTGTGTATCCAATTCCACATGGAACAGAGCTTCCATCTAAAGTCAATTACACACTGATGGTTTACCTCTCCAGAGGACTAAGATGGTCGCCTAGTGATTAAGTCGATCAACAAATTCAACAAAATGCATGAAACCTCACGCTAGAACGCAATGGCGATGGATCCTGCCCGGTCGAACCAAAATGTACTCAGTGAGTACATTTTGGTTTTGGTGGAGTTGGTTTTGGTGAGTGAGTACTACTCACCCAAAGATTTATACAACCGTAGATAGGCCCTGCGCATTCAAAAACTGTTCACGTTTTGCGTAACTGCTGAAGAAAAGA